>VURO01048554.1:6910-18204 GCA_015108175.1 Pelvicachromis taeniatus
TATATTTAGCACTGAAGAACTCCATAATTGCAACACTTCTATAAAAAGCCAAAAATTCAGCGTCAAACTGACGTGGCTGTAAGGTGATTTATGAACATCCCCAAAACGTCTTTCTATCTTTGCTTTTATTCCTGCCGGATTGCTCCTCTTGTGTGTTTTTCCGTTTCTGTCTTAATGAGGAATAAGCTGTTTTACCCACAGTCTGCATCATCAAAGTTCCATGTAGATGTGTTCCAAGCAAAATTGCTGACATTTCATCTCAGAGTCAGTGATGTGCCTTTAGGAGTTGCTTGATGTTTTAAGGTGGGTGTTTACAATGTCACCATGCACCTGTGAAACTGCTACCTCAGCCGTGCCTAAAAACAGATGCATTTTAACAGATGCATTTCACAGTCAGCATGTGGAAACACGAGGGGGCACAGGAAAACAGAGCGCTGTAACCTCATCTCAAATAGAACTGCTTTTATAAAATGTCAACTAAATTGTAAATGTAAAGTAAATTAACCACATTTCAGTTCTACTCTGGAAAAAGTCTTTTCCACTGTTTGGTTGTGCAAAGGTGGTGACGTTCTACCTTGGTGCAAAATTAACCCAAGTTAAAATGCCAATCTCGGTCCTCGAAATCAATATCCATTAAGTATTCATTCGATTTAATGGGAACGTGACTGAGAGGGAACAATGTGAAAATACAGGCAGAACTTGAATGAGAAAATTAGGCCTCAGCTTGAAAGCAGGATGTTAAGTAAATCAAAGTGAAATCACGTGGAGACCAGCACTGAGCTCATACATGCGCTGTGGTCTGTAATAGTGCGTGCGTGCACTGACTTGACATGATGGCTACTTAGGAGGAGGCTCATTTGTTATATTTAGACTGAAAAAACTGCAATAAAATAGGTAACATCACAGCAATGCAGTATGTAGAACAAATTACTCGGGTCACTGAATGTGATATTCACGAGAGGCAAGAAAGTCTGCAGATCTGAGGAAGTAATGTCACCTGTTTGACACACAGAGCAGTTTCTGTCATTTTAATTAAAGATCATTTGGGGAAAAGCACATGGCTACACTTGCATCAGGTAAAGGCACTAAAATAGAAGATGATTGGCACTGATCCCAATATTATCGTTATTATCATTATTATTATCATTATTATTATTAATGTTCCTTGTTCGTTGAGCGGGAACTTATTTATGCAGTGCACGCAGCACGAAAGCTACTCACTCCGCTTTCCTGGCCAGACCCACTGAACGGCAGAGAGTGGTTGGAGTCTGCGGAACAAGCGACTTGCAGCAGGGGCTCCGCTTGTCCTCCTCGGCGCAATCGGGGCTGGCTTGGCTCGCTTTGGGCGACTGCGGCGAGGTGGGAACGAGCTGCAGCTGCTGTGGGTGGTGGGAAGACGGTGCAGGAGGAGTCGGGTGCTGCTGCTGCTGCTGCTGCTGCTGCTGCTGCTGCTGCTGCTGCTGCTGCTGCTGCTGCTGCTGCTGCTGCTGCTGAGGCTGGGCCGACAGACCGGTAATCTGCTGATGCTGCTGCTGGGGTGGTGGTGGCAGCTGATGCTGCGCCTGCTGGCCGAGGTGAGCCGCAGCTTTGTTGCTTCCCGGGTGTTGGTGGAGGTGGGCCGGCGCCTGGGGACTGGCGCTGCGGTGAGTCGGGTGGTGGTGGTGGTGATGATGGTGATGCTGAGAGGGCTGCTGGACGTAGTGATGAGGGTCCCGCAACTGTCGGTTCTCTCCGATCAGGTCCTCCACCTTCCGCTCGAGTTCGTCGATGCGCTGGCGCTGCGTTTGGATCAGGCTTTGCTGGTTCTGGACGATAGTGGTGAGCTCCTTCAGATAAAGAACTGCTTTCATTGGATTATCCAGCAGGCTCTCCATTACTGACTGTAGCTGTGGCAACGCGCCCGGCTATGCTGACTTCTCTTTTAGCTGGTTCTGGAGCGGTGATCGGTCGATGGGGCCTCTGAACAGTGCGTAACCGGGATGCTGTGGCGGCAGTCTGACGCCTCTACGCTCTGATGAGGTTGAGTCTCTCTCTCGCTCTCTCCCTGTCTCTCTCCCCACCCCCCTCTCTCTTTCTCTCTCTCTCGGTATTTGCAAGGAAACCAGAAATGGTGCTGATGCAAGGGAGGATCAGCATCACCGGAGTGCGGAGGCGGGGCCGTAGTGGACCAGTGATGTCAACACGCAGGGCAAATAATCTTGCAGCTTTCACGCTTAACGTGTAAAGCCACAATTTTCCCAATGCACAGGCAACAGTCCAGTCAGTCCAACCTCGATTTGTAGTTTCTTTTTTGGGGGGGGAGGGGCGTGTTCGGCTATAATGCCCCTCTAACATGGAACCACCTCTTCACTGTTACATATCATTGACTTATATTCTTTTATCTACTTGTTCTGCACTTTGTCCCATTTGTCGTTTGTTTTGTTCTTGTTTCTTTCTTTCTCCCCTATTCTGTGTTCCTCATGTTTTACTCCCTTTCTTTTCTCTTTCTCCTCAATGCCAAGCAGTTGTTACAAATGGCTACACCTCCCTGAAAAGGGAGTTTTTCCTCCGTACTTTCACAAAGTGTTTGCTCTTAGGGAGAAGTTGCTTGATTATTGGGGTTTTCTCCAAAAATCGGGTCTTACCTTGAAGTATAAAGTGCCTTTATATTATATATAAGCAAAACTGAACTGAACCGAAATAATACACAGCGTTAAGACAACCTTTCACACCCACACCTGATATCTGTTTCATAATGACATACATGTCTTTGGACTGTAGGAGGACAGCAGAGCACCCAGAGAAGAAGAAAAAGAAACAAGCAGGCACAGCGGGAACATGCAAACTCCACACATAAAGGCCCCAGCCAACCAAAAGGGTTGAACCTAGAACCTTCTCACTAGAAAATAACAATGGTAACCACTGCACAACTATGCTACCCAGAAATTAAACATCTTCAATTTAAACCAGTTAGCGTCGTCCATCTCAGCTCTATTTTGAAAATTAAGCCTTTTCTTTCCATGAGAGATTGCAAAATTGACACCTATGCCCTCATTTCCTCTTGCTTGGACTACTGCAATTCACTTTATGCTGGTCTCAGACAGTTTGCTGTGTCCCCTCTCCAGTTTGTCTAAAATGCTGCTGCTGGGCTCCTGAAAAAGAGATTATATTACGCCTGTTTTACTTTCTCCCCACTGGTTGCTAGTGAGGTTTAGAATCAATTTCAAGATCCTTCTATTTGTCTACAAAGCCCTTTGTGGTATAATTTCTTCCTCCATCTCTGATCTCTGAAATCAGGTAATATTTTATCACATTAAAAGCTGGGAATTGCTGGATGTTTTGAGACAGCATTTGAATTAGATGCAATTCCCTGCTCGCCATATGAATTTGTGATGTGATTAGTATCGCTCATGGTGATCTTTTTGTTGCACAGCAGTCTTTGTGTGTTAGATGGTGGCTTAGTATTTTGGGGGGTATGTTCCCCTGCTGGGTTGCAAAAGAAAGGCACGATGGAGGATGTAATAGCTTCCTCCACATGCTCCTCACTTAGCAGCATAGTAATGATTTGATGAAATATTCATGTACACCACTTTTTTGTTTTTATGCAAAGAAATCCAAAGGTTTGTGGAGAAAAAATATATTCTTCCCCTGCAGTGTAGATGGCAATGCCCCCCACCCCACTGGATCAGGCAAAGTAGGATGCTTTTCAATTTCTGTCTTGGTCTATGTCTTTAACAAAAATGGAATAGATTAAAAAAAAAAAAGTAAACAAGGCAGTTAGCAGAAAGGCAGAGCAAGGAAGGGAAATGCAGTTTTTAGATTTGTGGAAATGATTCCTGGCACACATTAAAATGCATCTCACTGAGAGTGTCTTCAGGCGGTATTCAGGAGTTGCATTTAATCACTGCACTTGCATTCACTGAAAATGTGTAGACACACTTACGGAAAACTTTTTTTTATGGCCTAATTATTTTTTCTAGGATAACATTTGCCAAAATCTCAATTGTTTGCTAATCGAATACAGATGGTTCTCTATTAATCATTTGAAGGTTTTATAATTCACCTCATTATTGACACCTACTCCTCTGCTGGAAGTCCTGTGGTGCCCCCTTCCACACTCCCTGGCTCTGTGATGTGATGTACTTTCTTAAACTTGATAAGATCATCCATTCTCTCCAAGGCAAATCCCAAAAGTTCGTGGTCAAGTGGCAACTCTTCCTGACCTAATTTAATTCATTATAACCCCCATCTCAATACAGTGACCCTATTCCTTGCCCTCTAATCTTTTAAACTTTATTTTATTTATTTAGTCATCATTTTTTTTCTTTCTTTTTTTTTGGGGGGGGGGGGGGGGTTTTTTTTTTTTTGTTTTTTTTTTTTTTGTTTTTTTTTTTTTTTTTTTTTTTTTTTTTTTTTTTTTTTTTTTTTTTTTGGGGGGGGGGGGGGATTTGTCTGTGTGCTGCTGTTTGTTTTTGGTTTCTTTATTAAATTGATACTAATGTAAGGAGGCGATGTTAATATGCACTATTAAAGGTTCTTTTATTGCTTGGTTTGTGAGTAAGATTTTTCACTGGGTCAAACCATATTTTGTCTTCCATTCCCTCAATAAATATGTTGAAGAACAAAAAAAATAACTTAGTTGTGTCATGGTCTATCGGGGTGTGGAGGTCCATACCTCCTCGTAAGAATGCCCTTTATCCCAGCGTTTCCCCCCAGTCAATAATGCTCAGGCTCTCGGTAATTCTCTTTTCTCTCGTCTTGTTTCAGAGTCTCCTCGCCCGGTCCGGCCCCTGCATTTTGCTTTTTCCCCTGGTCCCTGGTACCCCCTTTTTCCTGGTGCCCCCCCCTCCTTGAAATAAAATTGTTGTTAAGTGTACCTGCTGTGTCTGCTCGTGAGTCCATCTCCCAGAGAACTAGTTTTCCGATTATGACAAGTTGTTTATTCATTAATCACTCTTTATACACTGTATTGCCCAAAGTGTTCACTCGTCTGCCTTCAAATGCATATGAAACTGAGTGACATCCCATTTTCTGACTATTCTTCCATAAGTACATTTGTGGGATCAGACACTGATGTTGGACCAGAAAGCCTGGCTTGCAGTCTCTGCTCTAATTCATCCCAGAGGTGTTCTTTTGGGTTGAGGTCAGGACTCCGTGCAGGCCAGTCAAGCTCTTTCCACCAAACCCCCTCATCCATGTCTTTGTGGACCTTGCTTTGTGCACTGGTGGGCAGTCATGTTGGAGCATGAAAAAAACATCCAAAAAACTGTTCCCACAAAGGTGGGAGCATCAAATTGTCCAAAATGTCTTGGTATGCTGAAGCATTAAGAGTTTGAGCTAACTCCTGTAAAACAACCCCATGCTACAATCCCCATCCACCAAATGTTATACTTAGCACTATACAGTCATACATGTACTGTTTCCCTGGCAACCGCCAAACCCAGACTCATCCATCAGGTTACCAGAAAGAGAGGCTTGATTCGTCACTCCAGAGAATGCCATGTCTCCAATGCTAGGCAGCATGCTTTTCACCACTGCACTGTGTGATGTTTGTGCTTGCTGATGTAAGACTGGATGCAGCTTCTCAGCCACAAAAACACATTCTATGAAGCTCTCTACCCGCTGTTCTTGAACTAATCTGAAGGCCACATAGTGTTCAAAGGTCTGTTGAAACTGAATAGCTGTTGTCACCAATCACTTCCACTTGGTTATAATAACATTAACAGCTGGCTGTCGAATATTTAGTAGCAAGGAAATTTCACGACAGGATAGGATGCACAGGCGGCATCCTATCGCAGTACCACACTAGAATCCACTGATGTCCTGAGCACGACCCAAATGTTCACAAATGTTTGTAGAAGTGTGTCACAAAGTGTGTGACAGTCACCTGTACAGGAGTGACAATAACGATATGCTGGGATTAATGCTTTTTATAATATCACAGGAAAAAGTGAACTAGATGATTTTTTTTTGTCTCACAAAGACATTGTTAAACATTTGATTAGACGTTGGTAAAACAGCTTAGCGAGAAATATAAATGTCATATGACCTTGAGACAGTGAAATATTATTACTGTAGTGGTGAGCCAGTGTGGGTGCAGCCAGGCCCTTCCTTCCATATGGCTGTTTTACAAGCTGCATGAAGTGAAAAATGGCTTTCGCGCCTGACCAGCGACACATGGCTGGATGGAGCCAAAAATGACTTTTGTGACTGGATTGTAAAAAGGGAAATAGTGCCAGTAGTGACTTTGGAGCTGGGCTGACATCTGCATGGTACGACCCCTATACTTATTACGGACTCTCTGCTGGAAGAGGTGCAACCCACCTTTAACACCAATTATCTCACAGAGCAGTCTGAGGCCTGAGAGGGTTGCACATCCTTGATCTGAAGCAACAAGGACGGGACGCAAAGTGTGACATGAATAATCAAGTTACCCTCCATCAACAGATGAGGAAATGCTATGTGTGCTATGTGTTTATCCATGTTAAAACATAGATAAAAAACATCTTTGAGCATCCCATTTTTAAACCCCATTCAGGCATCATGAGATCACTGATTGCAATTCCCATTTCAAATTTCACATTAATAAAAGAGAAAAGTTTAAAAGTTGGTTGACATTGTTAAAGTTTTGCCCCCTCATCGGCTCCTCCTCCGGAACATCTAATTTCAAAGCTGTGTTATATCAATATAGGCTTATTCCCCAGAGTCCTGATGTGTCTCGGGTTTGTTGCTAAGTTGAAAGTAG
Source organism: Pelvicachromis taeniatus (assembly GCA_015108175.1). Lineage (NCBI taxonomy): Eukaryota > Metazoa > Chordata > Actinopteri > Cichliformes > Cichlidae > Pelvicachromis > Pelvicachromis taeniatus. The sequence goes on from VURO01048554.1 coordinate 13,635, forward strand.
ACCAGCTGTATTCTCTCTCATTATTCAGCAGCATTTGATGCAGAGTCTAGCAGACGGAGACAGACTGTTGTGAACCCAAAGCAAGATTCAGAGAAACTTAAAGTTATCTGTGCAAATAAAAAGTGTCAAGCAAGGACTCTTTGTTGTTTTGAATAGCCATGTCACTCAGCACCTGCATGCATATTTAAAAAGTTTCGCCTTAAGTCATGGCCCCCCACATCACTGCAGCATTTAGAATGATTTCTTACTCTTCCCTGATCTCCAGACTCCACAATGAAGGAAATCTGTTCAATTCTTCAGCTCTTTTTGGGGCAGGGTTTCTCATTAATACTGATAAATGGCTTGTTGCGTGCACTTGACTTGAGTCTGAATATGTGCGATTTTGCACCTCAAGATGACTTGGCATGAAATGTTTCAGGGGAAAAAAACACTTTAAAGAAGGAATGAATTATCAAAATGGAGCTTTCATTGGCTTGGTGTGCTCGTAAATTATACCACAGAGGCAATTTCACATTGTAAATATCCGATAAAAAGAGGAAAGTTAAATCCTAATGGAGTGAAGAAAAGAATGAAACATTTTTCAAGGACTTTAGAGCATTAACGACATTAAAAGATGCGATAAGAGCAACCGACACGATAAAGCAATTAACGTCAGGTAGAGATTAATTACGGGCAATGATGCACTTCATTAGTGACACTTTGCGGTGGTGCCAGTACAGATGAGCAAGTCAGCAAGTCACTGACACTAAGAGCATCTGGTAAGAACACCACATTTTTTAGTATTCATACACAGTGCACCTGCCTACAACAGTTAAAGGGTCTTAATTTCAACATGAATATTATTACAGGAAAACTTTGTTCTCTAAAGGTCATCCTTAGCATAAACAAAACCAAGAGTCAAGAGCAATGCAAGCTGCTGTGAAGCACTACTTAGGCGCAGCAGGGCATGGAGTAGACTTCTAATGTCAGTGTGTTAATATTCTCAAAAAAACAATGTTATGCTAATGATTAGCAGATATAGTGTTTACACTGTATACAACCTGGGGCAAGTCAGTGTGGTAACATTTGCTAATTAGCACTAAACATAGTGCAGCTGAAGCTGATGGGAATGTTATTCATCTGATTAACCAACGTAGCAACAACATCAAATATGGATGACAACAGACACAATAAGGTAATAAAAAAAATTAGATAGAGGTATTATGGAAGGAGTTTATATTAAGGGATGGTGATGAGCACACATGCAGCAGCATAGTTATTCAGATGTTATCTTCCAAATTAGGAACAAAGTGAGATTCTGCACTACCATCATGCAGCTTGACTGGGGATTTGGAAGGGCATAACCAATGGTGGCAAAGAGAAGACAGTCAGGTCGCTGTGCTCCAAAAGGTGTGAGTGCCTTTCCAAAATGTAATAATATACCACTATAATAAACAAAGTCTGCTTGTGTGTCTGTCTGTCAACTCTGACATGATAAAGAGTTGAGCACACAGGCACATCTTAGGTCCATTTAGGTTCCTTTCCAAGTCAGATATTGTACCCTCATGTTGCCTAGCAACCTAGCAAAATTACCTGTTTAAGAGTATTTAGACTATATCTATAAAACCTCGTTAAAGCATTGTGTCACTGCAACATTGTTGTTTTTTCAGTATGAAAACATCTCATTTAAATCCACAAAACTTATCCACAGTTATGCATAATTCTGTATTATGAGGTTTCCTTGTAACCACCTAGCAATGGGCTGAAATTACTTGTTGTTTTTTTTTGCCTTTGTGCACCTCCAGCAGCAGAATCCTATAATTTTAATAACAGTAACCTCTTATTTATATCCACAAAAGCTCAGGGGGTGTAAAATGTAAATAAACAGAAGGCAACGATTTGCATATTTCATAAGTCCAAATTTTGGGGCTCTTCTGTGTTCAATGTAGAACATAGAAAACATCAGATGTTTAAAATGAGATATTTTACCGTTGACTCATTTAGCATTTGATGGAAACAACATCTAAAAAAATAAGAAAGGGCATGAAAAACCAGGCTGGAAAAGCAAGTGGTGCTAATAATAAACAGCTGGCACATTTTGCTATTAATTAGGTTAACCGGCAAAAAATAAAGCGTGTTAGGAAGGCAGATAAATCTGCAAAACTCTACATCTAAAAATTGTGAAACATTTTCAGAAAAACATTTCTTGACGTAAAAGAATTTTCATGTCGGTCATGAAAAGATTCAGATAATCTGGAAACATCAATATTGACTAGCTGTCAACAGGCATGATTTCTACATGAAAATCATGTATCATCAGTTCACTGAGCCATGCATAAATGTAGATTAAAGCGCTATCATGGAAAAAAGAACCCATACATACAATCTAAAAAGACCCTGTTGCAACTTTTTTTGAAACGTGTTGCTGCCATAGGACTAAAACAATTGTTTGTTTTGTTACAAATTGGTGCATTTTTTGTTTAATGATTGTATATTTTTCTATTGTTAATCAAAAATGACATTTTATGCAGGATTTAAACTTTTTGCAATTAGTTTTTTTACATGATGTATTATACTAGCCACGTAATAACGAGCTATAATGACCATTTCTTAATTCATGCACCTCATAAAAGCATTGTATCATTTTCATTTCATGGCCAACAGAATGAACAGGACAAGTAGGACTGCAGTATGAGCACATTACACTAGTATGTAAAATATACTAATCGCATGCAATGTACAAAATTGTAGCGATCACCAAAAGACATTTCAGTTCAGGGTAGTAAACAATTTAAACATAGAGATAAGTCATTTAACTGCAGGACAAGAAAGAAATCAAAGTGTCTAAAGGAACAACATTGTACAGCACTGTATAAACAAGTAAGTAACATATAGCACAACAATCTGCATGTGTGTAAATGGATAGAATTTTTAATGTTATCCATCCTCACAAAGTTGAAACTACCAAACCTATTAAAGTACTAGTAAAATGATTCCCAGACATAATACAATAAACAGAGGCATATGCCCCGTTGACAAAAATAATACAATATAACAGTCAAAACAGAAATTGCAGTTATCACCAAATTGGGAATGACTGCACTTCAGCTACAAAGTGGTAGGCCAAATAAAATCACAGGTGGGTGTGTGCTTAGGCATGTTGTGCACAAAGGTCGCCAACTTTCTGCAGAGTCAGTCACATCAGACCTCTGAACTTCATGTGGCCTTCAGATCAGCTCAAGAACAGTGCGTAGACAGCTTTATGAAAAGGGTGCATCCAAGCCTTACATCACCAAGCGCAATGCCAAGCCTTGGATGGAGTGGTGTAAAGCAAATTGCCACTGGACTGTAGAGCAGTGGAGATGTATTCTCCGGAGTGACGAATCGTGTTTATCCATTTCACAATCCAAAGCACTAGTCTGGGTTTGGTGGTTGCCATAGGAACAATAATTGATTGACTGCACTGTTCCAAGTGTAAAGTTTGGTGTATGGCGTGTGGTTGTTTTTCAGGAGTTGGCTCAGCCCTTTAGTTCCAGTGAAAGGAACTGAGCATGTTTTGGCATACCAAGGCAATTCATTTTTTTTATGATCCTTTCATTTTCCCACATGACTGTCCACCAGTGCACAAAGCAAGGACCATAAAGACATGGATGAGCGAGTTTGATGTGGAAAAACTTGACCGGCCTTCACAGAGTCCTGACCTCAACCCTTTGAATGGATCAGAGTGGAGACAGTCCATTTCTGGAAGAATGGTCAAAAATTCCAGTAAACACACTCCTAAACCTTGTTGAAAAGAGGAGTTGAAACTGGGAAAGTTGCAACAGGTGGGCTGACATCATATGAAAGCCTTTAGACTAAGAATGAGATGCCACTGATATAGTGTGCATGTGAAGGCAGAAGAGCAAACACTTTTGGCAATATAGAAAAATTAGGCTAAGGATCTGTGATTATTTTTTTAACATCAACTAGTAATTTATGTAAAGAATTTATGCAGTAATTTATGTAAGGCACGAATGAAAGGATGATAGACAGGATAGGATGATAGGAAATGAAGAGTTAAACTGAGAAATGAAAGGCCTTGAAAAACAGAACCTACAACATTTCTATAGCATGGCAGTCCATGAAATGGATGAGACAGTGCTGATAATGTTAGACGAACAGTTTGGATCATCTGTCATCTGTATTCATTTTTTTAGGTACAGAAGTATTTCAGTGGATAGGTGAAGACTGGCAATAATGGATAAAAGCCAGTGGGATTGCTAAAGGTATTACAATTCATAGTGAAGAACGAAATAATGTTTACGGCATAATTGCCAGAATGCGTCACTCAGAAGAGTCCAATTACGTTTGGTCCATTGTTTAAATTTTGTTGTCGCTTGCTTTTTACATTCATTTTTGTTAGCTGCCCATGTGTAGCAGCGAGCAGAGAGATTATAATTTTAGATTTTTCACTCCTTTTTATTCTGCTTTCAATTGTTATTATCACTTCAGTCTAGTTTTACTTGGTTTCCAGAGTTAATTTGCTTTTTCCACACTTATTTTTATTGATTTTGGGTTTTTTTTTTGGTTTTTTGTTGTTGTTGTTGTTCAG
>VURO01048554.1:22234-35667 GCA_015108175.1 Pelvicachromis taeniatus
TAAAGGGGGGGGGGGGTTTTTAAAAAAGGGGGGGGGGGGGGGGGGGATTTAATGTTCTTAATATTTTGTAGATTCAGTTTAGTCAGCAGTTTTATTTAGCCCCAGAGCTGTCAGAGGTTTCTAAAATACAGAACAACTTATATTAATGCCCGCAGAGACCTCTTGAGGTTTTGGACAACAATAGCTTACACAATATTTGGTACTGTTGCAAGTAAAAAGAAAAAAAAAGAAAGAAAGTTTGAGCTGCCCTTTCCCAGCATTTTTCATCCAAAAATATCTATTAATAATTTGAGACAGGCTGTTCACACGGTTGCTCCAAGGAGACCTGAGGCGATGCAGAGTCAGCCTGTGAAGTTTCTCCCTCTGTGTCACAGGGATTTGAATCCAGTAGCAAATGTCAGATTTCCCAGAGATTTCCATTCATTTTAAAATGTCTCAAATAAAGTTGACACTTTATTACATAAAATTAAATAAAACTCAATTAAACTGATATATGTTATCAGAACTGTCTCCTTAAGTTAAATAGTAGATACTCCAATTTTAGTTGTAGCCCTTTCGAAAGCTTCCACCTGATTAAAAGAAGAGGAATCTATATTGGCTGCATGTTGTTGACTCCTGGCCAACTTTGGCGTCCAAAACCAATACCCATCAGCCCCTTCTCCCATCCCTATTGGCTCACAGGAGATCGATAGTGAGAAGGCAGCAAGGCCGCAGGCACGGATTGTAGATTAACCTAAACCATTACAAGTGACAGGAGGAAAAGTGAGCATGTGCTGGATGTACAATGGCTGCTTATATTTAGTGGAGATAATATGTTCTGATGGTCTTTCTTAATAAGTCCCAGAAAACATATTGCATTGTGCAACACCGTAAATCTTTGCTGGGAACAGATAAGAATTTTTTTTCTTTAAAAATGTATGAAGAATTTCAAGAGTCAATTAAAAGGTGTATTAATTCTGCATGTCCCTGAAGAGAAAAATTGTGCAGCTGCTTCAGATATTGACTCCCTTTTCTCTGTGATTTTTTTTCTTTCTTTGTGCAGTGAATATATAACAGGAACGAAGACAGACCAAAGCACACCGAGGGTGTGGTGGTCGAGGCATGGCATGCTGCGAACAACAGCTGAAGGTGATGAAACAGCCCTGAAACAGCTTTATAGGAGATGAAATAAACACATAACACACTTAGATGTGATAAAAGGCTTCTCACTCTCACTCTGTAATGTCTCCCATCTGACAGCTCATAAAATATCTAAGCATTTATAAAAACATTTAAAGAAAATCAAAGTGGAGTAACTTTAACTTTTCTTCTATATATTAACAGGAAAGCATGTTAAACTGCCCAACTTTACAGTAGACATAAACATGTTTACAGCCTGGTTCATAACTACTGTTTTGCCTATAGACAATATTGCTTATTCATGACGGGTAAATTTGTATAAAACACACCTGTAAACTTTATTAAGCTTTGACTTTACTGGCAGTTGCCTTCCCAAGCATAGCTGAATGATAGGCATTACATCAGCTCACAGTGCTCTTAGTGCCTTTGCTAGCATTTTTAATCCAAGTAGCTGACATATAACATGGCTTTTCATGTGGTTATTTGTACAAACAAAACTAAAAATGGTCAAGTCCAAGTCAAAAAACAATGGAAATGGCCATAAAGCTCAAACTGAGGCCTGCAAATCCCTAAACTAATAGACAAAAAGCAATATCTATCTTTTATACACACTCTGTAAGTTGTTCTCATCAGTGCAGTGCTTTAACCTCTTTTGTATTTTCACAGTTAAGTACCCATAAATGTTTTATGTATTTATTTGACTTCAGAATACTTTAGTATGCAAAGACTTTGACTTAGTGACTACAAGATGGCCAGGTCCTATATCCTTAATACTTTTTTGACTGAGGGGAACACGGTGCATTTTGTGCATGTATATGTGTGTGTTTTTATGTCCATTTAAACCCTTGAATTCACCAGTTTAATTCTATATTAAAGCTGCTTTTCTGTGTCATTACCTCCAAATATAGACTATCATTTAGAAAAGAAACAGGATTTGCCTCAAGCTGCTTATTTGACACATCACCCCAGGAAGCTGTGAATACATACAGCTTCTAGTTAGTGCAGCGGAAGACCAGAAGCTAAAGAAATGGGCTTTACATAAAAGGAAGGTTGCTAGTTTGCACCCTCAAAGTAATGGGGGAAAGTTGAAATGGTGATTAAAAAGAATACAAATTTGTCACCTTCTTAGAAAGCAAAATATTCAAAGCACTTTTTTGCTTTGCTATGAGTAAATGCTGCAACCCGAAATTCAGTGATTGACTGATAACTTTGAATGTAAAATGCTTACACTTTGGGGCCGCTTAAGGCACAAAACACAAGACAACCTCGTGTGAAAGGCAAAATGATAACCTTGAGATAAATACAGAACAAAATATAACAAAAAAGGCAGGTGTTCCTTGATTTTAGGTTGTATTAGACAGACAAATTTCCGGCGTTAAGTCGCACAGTGAGAGAGGTTATAAGACCTGCCTTTTAAAAGTTTCATGAACAAAATTGGCCTGGAGCAAAAAGAAAGGACAGTGTTGGCCTACATCTATCAATCAACCAATCCCTATCCTATCTTAAAGACCTCATAGTATTATAACAGCCCACTTCGCTCTCAGACTGCTGGTTTACTTGTGTTTACTATGGTATTTAAAATTTATATATGCAGTGCAGCCTATGATTTGCTTTCATTGTGCAGTCTATTTATGAAAAGCTTGATGCTGTGCCCAAGTTTATTAAATACAAGTTGCACAGTTTGGCTTGGAATAAGTGTAATCTCAGAGCCTGTAGGCATTTCTACTCCTCCAAAGGTTTTGTGTTCCTCATAAAACTTTCCAGATCACTGTCTTTCCTCATTAGTTTAACTGTTACCTCCATCCAGCTTCACACCAGGTGGATAGTGAACTTTGAGTTATTAAGTGAAACTTTATAACTCACCTCCATGCTTCCTATTTCCAAAGCATCTGCACGTTTTTACAGGATTTCAACCACAGTTAAGTACAAGCTACCACTGTTTTATTAAAACCTGCTTGTCTGTGACCGTCCTCCCAGTTGTCTTGATTGTTTGTCTGATTCTGTCTGTCTCAAAGTTCCAAACTGTCACCATCCTTTTTGATCATGGTGCCTTTAATTCGGCCTGCTCTCACTGACTTTTTTGCATTTTGTTCCTCTTTCCTGTTATTGAGTAGTTGCAACAAGGTACTGGCTGATAATACCATTTCATGAGGTTTTATCTTTAGTGCAAAGTGCTTTTCCATGGCCTGTAGCTGAATGTGCCATACTGCTGAAAGAAACTTAGACAACACACAAGACTTCATACAAGGAACTGAGCCTGCAAGTCTCAGTCATAGGGCAGTGTGTCTAATCACCAGACCACCCTCTGTTACTGTCAACCCACCTCCGGTCCCTGCAGCAATGAATGCACCACTTGTGCTTTATGTTGAAGATTAATGGCATCAATCATACCTCCTCATCAGGCCACACACATACACATTACAGACACTGTAATCAGCCCCGTTTTTCTTTCTTTCTTTTTTTTGCAGATCAACACTCATTTTTTTCTTTTCCTTTGGGTCATTCTGTGAATGAAATGAACTGGCACTGCTTAGAGCCACAGGAGTAATTATTTATTGCCAGGCTCTGCTACTTCCATCTTAGAACTCACAACCTGTCTTTTCCTCTGTAGAAGAACATGTTCAATAGAGGAAAGTTTATTTAAGTTCTGGTAGTTTCATTGATGTAATCCAGAATCACAGATATCCAAGCCATGGGCAGGACCTGAGCTGCATACCCCCAAAGACATGGAAGGAGGTTATTCTAGTCATGATTAGTCTAAGCTTATACCTGACACCACCCATCAGTAACACTTTAGAATAAAATTTATATCATGCATAGATGACATCAATTATATACTGATTATATTAGTGCTAATGATACCTTTTTAGACTTTCTGCATTGTATTTATTAACTGCATTAAGCCTTTAATGTACATAATGTTCACCAAAGGTTTGCAAACCTTATTAACCAATTTTTGTTAACGTGCTTAATTTGAGTTTATTGCAGACGGTTATTAAAAGGAAAACCAATACACGTGTAGGAAAACTGAGCAATAATCTGGATTTTTGAATGAGAATATGTTAATCTAGTTTCAAGTGTATTTTCACAACAGTTAACGTTTCCCAGCAGCAGATATATTAATGCTGTTGTGGGCTGCCACCAAGTGGCGCTGATAATGAAGCACAAGCGACACAAGCGCGCTAACATGAGCCGTAACTAAGCTACTAAGCTACATGACCTTTGCTCATCATGTCATGTGGTGTCATCATTATGTGGTGCTGACATGTTGGCTGCCAGATAATGTGTGGAACATTTATTGTATATGAAAGTAGGTGTTATCTGTTCCTTTACATATACAGAGAATTTAAGCAGAGAGTGTTTGGTTTTTTTTTTATTATTATTATTATTAATGTTATAAGATTGGCTTAAATGTAGAAACCATTATAAAAGAGCTCTTTAACAACATTTATCTGCCGGCCTTTAAATGCAACACTGATATGCTGCATGCAGGTCTATCAGCTTTATTTAAAACACACACAGATGTTTCTAGTCCATAAAAGTATAAAACACACTCACCGCTTCCAGAAGTCATGAAGCTATTGCTGGTATTACTGTCATGCCTCAGATAACAATCTGTGGCTGTCAGCAACCAGACAACCCCGTCAAAGAGAGAAGCAGTGCATAAATGCATGAAATGTCTAGGATGACAGTGTTAGTGGTCTGTGCTATCCAGCTTTGATTTATAGAGGATGACATCACGGCTAAATATACTCTGTCAAAGTCTAAGGTGGAACATGTGCTGGAAAGCCTCTTTGTTTCACTTCTACCATGAAACTGCTTTAAATGTTACTTGTCATAATGAATCCCTGTTAAACTTAAGTTTTATTTTTTGTTTTTTCAAATTATTAAATGCTACTATATGTCGAAGCTTTATCTCTTTTTCAAGCGAAATTATTTCCAATTTGAAAAAAAAACTATTTTAAAAAGGGAGCCTTTTTTATTTTTCATTTCATTTGCTTTGAGTTTACTTTCAACGCAATCCTTTGCTTTCACACAAGCTCTATTTAAAACACTGAAACAGATACACAGAATGCAAGTACCACCTGTTGTTCCCCCTCCCTTCACTTTTCATCTTTCTTTTTTAATCCATCAACAGGCAAGCTGTTTGCCGTCCTTTGACGTGCCACACATAATCCATCTGGTGCCAATAAAATGAAACACGATAAAGTCAAGTACAGATATGGAACATCACAGATGGAAACAATATCTGTTCATTTAAATCCTCTTTAATTGTCTTAAGGTGACATAACAAAACAAAATATTCTTTGGTAACAAAAAAAAACAAAAACATGGGGTTCTACGCTTTTATTTGCCTTGAGTCGTTACACTGAGTGGCTATCCGGCAAAAGGCAGCACAGGTGGGATTTATAGATGCTTTTACCTCAAAATAAACTCGCGCAGCTTTCGGGTCAATTTGTCTCCTGTTAGATATTCCACTTTTCTGTCTAGACAACTGAACCTTTCCTGCTTTTAGAGGTGATCTCACTGTCCTCCGCCACCTGTGTCGAACATCTTCTTACGGCCCTCCATACCTGACATGGCCTCCACGTTCTTACGCCAGTCGCCTACTTCACTGGTAAGCACCTGAGAATGAAGAGAACCGGGAAAAAAAATCAATAAATATCAGAAACAAATGTTTTGACACTAAGAAACACAAGAGATTAGGAGCTAAGATGTGGGAGTGGTGATTCTGGTACCTTGTCCTGTTTCACATCCTCTTTCTTCACAGACTTGAGATTGGCTCTGAGATCCATTGAACCTTTGTGTTTGGAGCCCAGGAGGGCTCTCATCATCTCGTCTGCTGACACCCTAACTTTTCGCAGGGCAGGCTTTTTGAACTTGCCCCCGAGGTCCTGTACCTTCAGCTTCAGCTCATGGATCTAAAGAAATGTATTAAAAAAAACAGAAAGCCCACTTTGTCTCTTTATTCTTTAGTTTTTAGGAGTGTACATAGTCTAAAATTACTGCAATAACATTTCAGGAATATCTTTCTGTTATATTGGCCGGACTATTCTGGATTGACCTACATATACAGTTAATAGAGAATTTAGTCCCTGATTTCAATGCAGACAAATTATTGTGAATTAAAGATACAAAGGATATGCAGAGGTCTGGAGGATAAGAGAGACTTACATCTTTGTTGTGCTTGCTCACTTTGTATTCACAGTCATATCTCTCCTCATCCACAACATCAATTTTTGTGTGAAGCTGCTTGCACAGTTCCTAAAAGATCAAATGTTGATAACATATTAGTTAAATATGCTCACATATTTTTCCGCTTTACAAAAGCTGGTCTTTTGTGGCTTTGGAGAGCTTACCTGTAATTCTTGCAGGGACATTCCAGACAGTTGTAACGGGGGCAACTTTTCTCCTAAATAGCGCACTTTCTCCTCCTCCCTCTCTTGCCTCTCCTTCTCCAAATCCTCACAGGCTCTCGTGAGGAGCAGCATCTGATTGGACACAAATGAGTATCAATCACAGGACGAGGAAATGTTAGTCTGATCGTGACGAAGATGAGAATTCACGTTGGTGTTCACTAACAGTATCTATTACTTCTATTACTTTAAATTAATATATAGTTTTGTTGTCATAGGGATATATAGCAAACCAAAAAAAGATATGCAAAGGCAACTCACTTTGAGGGAGAGCTTGCGAGAAGCCGAAATCTTCGACTTCGGCTGTGGAGAAAGTCAATGCACAATCAGCTCAGTGATTCTAAATCAAATACTGAATATTTAGGTCTGTGAGGTGATATTTACAATGTCCAGTACGGTAAATAAAAGGCTGACAAAGTACATTGTATCTTTCAACTAAAATCAAACATTGCACATTGCATGGAAAGACCTGCATGTGTCAAACTTGACTCCACTTACTGCAGTCACACATAAAAAGATAACGCTTTATTATTAGGATGAAGTCAAGGGGAAAGCTCTCAGGGATGCAGATAACAATTCTGACAGATAACCACTGCCACATCTTTGCCATGTGTGCAAGGACAATGTGTCCTCTGTCCATGCATGGAGGATTAACACTGTGGAATATAGCTGGCTCACCTTTTCCCCTCTGGGATTCATCGCTCTGGATCTGTCGTGCTCCTAAAACAGCAAGCAGGAACAAATGAGAACGATGATCTTAAAGGCAAAGGCAGGTTTACATGAGAACATCATCTATTCTTATCCTTTTAGGAAGCGAGCACAACTTTCCCTTAATAAACAACAATGAGTTTCACAAATATGAACCATACAGGAGGCATAACAGGAATTTTCTTACCTCACTTCAACTTCTTGAGCAAAAGCAAACACGTGAGAGAAAAGAAAGTCTGTATTAGTGAAGTTTTGGTGTACCATGCCGTTAAACTACACTGAAATTTGACGGCGTATAGCCACCAGAGAATTTTACTCCATCGTGTTCAGCATCATCAAAAATATTTATTTTTTCGTTCTTCATTTTTTACAGTTTAACTAATGACAGCTCAGCAGATTTGTGAAGCGATTACATCAGCTACAACATTTGTTGTGACAAACAAAGCAAAGCCAGACAGCAGCAGTTGCACACAGATTTTTAAGATCAGTTCTTTGTTAGGTTGACAGCATTTTTAAAAGTATGTACAAATTAATATATTGTACAGCTTTAACCAAAAGAACACTGGCTAAGCACTGTCATATTGTCTACAACATCTATGTATTTTTGATATTTTCTTCTGTAATCTTGTAAGAAAATTAAAAGTATATAAGTACCTTCTTATTAGTAGCTCTGGCAATATTCTGAGAAACATTAAATAGGTAAAACACACAATATAGCGTCTGTTCTTTTACCTGTAAATGTGTGTCTGTGGAGGTGAAGAGAGTCAAACAGCAGCTGCTGAAGACAATGGGCAGCTTTTTATGTGGGGTCGATGGCGAGTGGACAGCAGATATAACGTCTGGTCCCAAGAATGTGCTGGCAAGAGACCAAGCATTAAATATCACCTCCCCTGACACTGACAACACATGGAAAGTGTAGTAATAAATCAGTAGCATCGCCTTAATGGTATTGTCTACAGATCCGCATTTGAAATTATATAATTTTTCCCACTTGGAATGATTGGAAAAATAAACACGCTGATATATTAGTAACAAACATTGACATTATTGTATCTTCTCATGAATGGGACATTTGAAAGCTTGCCAATTCTTCTATGTCGGTGAAGCCAGTAGCTGCATAACCTAAGCAGTTACATCGATTCATTATAGCTAAAGAGATTCTCTCAGTAATAAAGATGCTGTTTATGAGAAACCTGAAGCATTTACTGGAGCTAGCCAATGCAGACAATCATACTCTAAGAATAGATCAGGCCTCTTCGCCATTGTACCAGAGTTAGCAGTGTCGACATATGCAGTAAGGTTTAAGAAAAGACTGCAAGTACAGTGAAAAGCACAGTTCACAAAAGGTGTGATGCTTTGCAAAAATAAAAAAAAAAGAGTATTTAAACCTCATGTTTAACCGAAATCTACTGGGCTACAAAGATGTGCATATACAGACTTTTTTTCCACAGCAGTCATTTTGACAGTAGGTAAGCACAGGTGTTTACAATGACATTAATGAAGGTTTTTTCTTCTATTTGGGTGTAGAGCCTTAATTGACTTTATTAACAGCATCTGTGGTTACTTGCAATTACATGTCAAAATGGCTGCTGTGAAAAAATGGTCTCTATATGAATAAAGATATCAATAAAGATGGATAAAGGCAATAAAATGAAAATTTGTAACACTTTGCATACACCTGTATAAAAAAAAACGAATCTACATGAGCACGTGCCAGTTTTATTGTTTGTTTGTTTTTTTTACAGACGGTTGTAAGAAATCTTGAGTTTTCATTATCCAGGGTTCTTTACAAACCTAAAAGCTTTCCAGATCCCAGAGAAATGTCTGTGCGCAAGTGGCAAAAGACAGCATTTTCAAAAGAAATTATTCACTTGTGGGAAACTCTATGAGCTCGGGAACACATCTAAAAGCTTTTCCAGAAAGCAAAAATCACTGCAACCACAAACGAATCCAGATGACTGGAGTCACCTGGATTCGATCTGGGTCCTTTGCACATCTGCCAAGACCTTACGAATGCTGGGTGATATATACAGCTTTCAAAGAAATATGCTGTTCTTTAAAATTTCCAGGAAATGGAAACAGGAAGAGAAGAAGGAAAGGAAGACTCTGCACTGTGACATGGCACGTAACAGCCATTCCTTTCCTGGGGTGAAATAAGCATCTTAGTGTAGAAAAGAATGAGTTTCAAAATATTTGTTGTTTCATTTTAGGGTCATTTTTCAGTGACATTTAAAACAATATCGAATTCTCTCTGTGAGAATTTGAAACTCCAACAGAGCACACTCTTTAAATAAACCGCATTTAAAAGCAGACCTGTGTGGGCAATTGTTCAAAGCTGAAGAAGGTGCATGTAGGAAGATTTCAAAACACCAACATCTACTGTCAACAATTCTTTGGCATGACTTTACAAAGACTCCAGAGTATGAGTGCTAATCTTGACCTGAGCGCTGAGTCTTCTAGCCAATCACTTAACCCCTGAGCATCAAGTTTCTAATCTTTCCAGTGGCTTATACTGGAATAAATCTGATGCAAGCGCTAAGGTGTTTTTGGTAAACTGAGCATTAGCAACAAAGGGCATCTTCATATAGAGCCACATGTAACATGGAACAGCCAATGCTCCTTTGCTCTCGAGGGCTTCTCATAGATTAGAAATCATTGTGAAAATGAGTGAGAAGATCTGTCAACTAAAAGATGAGTGTGTCAAACATGGTTCCTTCTGACCCTACTTGACTTCACTGTAACACCATTATAGGCCTATCCCATAATACCATTCAAGTTTAGCATCATAAATGGGTTTTGCATTCTGTGGCTTTAAGAGCAATTCATTCAGCAGCTCTTAAGTTAAAGATAGACTACCGTATATCTTCCTTTAGCATATTTAAAATATTATCCGGCCGGCCCGGCGTTTAAAAGAGACCGGCGGTTACTGGAGACCGGCTCTTATTCCCTTCTCAGACAGAAGTGAGAGGGAAAGAGGACCCAAGCGCGGTTTTTAGACTGAGGTGCGTTTACTTACAGTGCTCCAAAACATATTCCAACAGTTCACAAATAATGCAGTTCCCAATTGTGCTCCTCCTTTGCTCCTGAGTGTCTCCTTGTCTGTGGTAGCCCAGTGCACAAGTGGTGCTCCCCGAAACTTCTCTCCGCCTGACTCTCCTCAAGAGGAAGTAAAAGACCAGAAAATCACAGTTAGCAGGTTCGCTAACCGACAGTTCCAGTTCAGTGTATTAATCCCACTTCGATGGTCGCTGCATCCAGCTTAAATGCAGCTGGTCGTAAATGATGTCTGATTGGAAACAGCCGGCCGAGTGATGAGATGCAGGAGGACCGACGACAGAGCTGAGGGGTTTTTTGGGGGGGGTTTTTAGCAACGTTCCAGTCACACTCCATACCAGTTGGTGGCGGTAATGCACCATTCAGTTGTTTGCCAACTGCCAATAAAATTTAAAAAGAAGAAGAAGACAGCGCGGAGAAACTTTGCCCGGCTACTATTGGAGACCGGCGTCTATTTGTCGTGACATGTTTTCAAACCGGTGTTT
Organism: Pelvicachromis taeniatus; assembly: GCA_015108175.1. Lineage (NCBI taxonomy): Eukaryota > Metazoa > Chordata > Actinopteri > Cichliformes > Cichlidae > Pelvicachromis > Pelvicachromis taeniatus. Next base: position 33,018 of record VURO01048554.1, read on the forward strand.
ATTAGAAACCACCGTTTAAAAGAGACAGGCTACTAATGGAAGATATACAACATTAAATATTCATTGCTAGACATTTGGAAATTGCTTGTCAGTGTTATTGTTCGGTAGGTGGCGTCTTCTTTGTCTACTTTTTGGACGTATACCTTGCGTCAGCTTTTATTTGAACCCTTTTACCCCAATAATTTCCATTCAATTCATAGACAACAAAGCTCTAAGAGCTTGCAGTTTGTTTCTGCCTATAAATATTCTCATGGCATACACTACCAATTTACCTGTCATATTAGCAGTACACTGCTTTCAGCGGCGAGCAAGCTAAAGAGACAATGTCTCAGTGCGTAACGAGTGTCAGTAAAAGAAGGAAGATGAGGGGGACAACAAATGTTCTGTCATTTTTTTCTCCCAGTGATCCTCAGCAGGTGGGAGTGCTATTTCTGATGCAACCCAACTCCCTCCTGTCTCCACACAGACACACAGGCACCCACAAAGAAAAACTAGGCATGCCTTGGTATCGAGGAACTGCTTGTAATGCACTTTCTACTAGTGCTGCTTTCACAAATAGGTAGGTTACTTTGGGGCTTAAAGGAAAGAAAACTTTTTTTTTTAGATTTTAAAGAAGATATTTAAAGTTATATTTTGTATTTTTTGTATTTGTCATATGTTCCATGGGCCACCTGAACTTATGGTCATGAGATGACAAGTTAAGTTATTGTGTGTATTGTACATGAAATGTATTACATTTTAGGAACAACAAAATGAAAGTACCTTTTTTTTTTTCATTTACAGCCCGAAAGTACAACTTTGAGTTATTTTAATACTCAAGTATTAAACTCGACCATCAGAATGGGGAAAAACCATTTAAGTGACCTTGAACGTGGCATGGTTATTTGCACCAGATGGTCTGGTCTGACTATTTCAGAAACTGCTGATTTTCTCCACATGAAAGTCTCTGGGGTTTACAGAGAATGCTTCAAAAACATTCTCTGGAAATGTCCACTAGAAAAAATGCCTTTTTAATACCAGATGTCAGAAGACAATTTGCATACTATTTCAAGGCAAGATGAGAGTAACTCAAATACCATCTTGTTACAACCAAGGTATGCAGAGGGGCTTATCTGAAGGCACAAACACTTCAAACCTTGAAGCAGATGGGCTACACCAATAGAAAAACCACACTGCTGTCAGTTAGGAACACAAAACCTAGGGTACAGTTCACACTGACCCCACCAAAACTGGTTAATAGAAGATTGGAAAAAAATGTTTCCTAGTCTGATAACTCTCCATTTTTTCTGTAACATTTGAGTCTGTGGGGTCAGAATTTGGTCAAAACTGCATGGTAGTATGAATCCATCCTGCTCTTTATCAATGGTTCAGACTGGAGGTGGCGATGTAATCGTCTTGGCACACTTTGGGTGTCTTAGTATCAAATGAGCATTATTTGAATGCCCCAGCCCTCCTGAGTATTTTTGCTGACCATGCCTCCACAGTCACCAGATCTCAATCCAAAACAGCCCCTTTGGGATGTAGTGGATCAGCAGACTCACATCATGGTCGTGTACAGCTGATTCATCTGCAGCATCTGTGTAATGCTATCACGTCAATGTGGACCAAAATCTCTGGCGAATGTTTCCAGCACCTTGTTAAATCTATTCCATGAAGAAATAAGAACATTTTGAAGAAAAAAAGGAGGTTCCAACTCAGTACTAGCAAGGTGTATCTAATAAACAGTGAGTATAGCTTTATTCTAAAGACTTTTAATTTATTTTATCAAGATATATTGTCTGCCTTTTTTCTACATAATATACTCTAGCAATACTTAAAAGGAACAATGTGCAACCAAACCAAAGTTAACGTTTGGAACTGATGAGTGTCAAACTGAATGATGCATCCTAATGGCTGTGGCTCAGGAAATAGTGCAGGTTTTCTAGTTATCAAAAGGGCTTCAAAATGCAAATCAAACTCTCCCTGAGCATGGTAGCTAGATACCATGCCCAGATACTCATTGTAAGTAATTATTAGATGTTTTAATCAGGTAATCGTTCAAGTTATATTGTACTTCTGCTCCACCACATTAATAAAGTGGCTTTTATAGTCAACGCTTACTTTTCAGATGATGATTATAAAATTTAAACTATTGTTAATTCACATAATAAGAATCATTTTTACTCAGAAAAACCCTCTCATCTGAAGCTACAGCAGTACAACTTTTTCATAATGAATTAATAAGATTTTTAATTAATTGTCATTTCAAAGCAGAGTTTCTACCGTAGCAATATCAATAGAGTCCCACCTTTTGTTTTCCTTAATTTTCAAAGCACAGAGAACAGCTTACACGCTGCTTCAGCCAAGTCAGACATGGCATCATTTTCCCCCTCTTTCCTTATCAAGCTACACTCTGAAAAGAAACATTTGTGATGCTCTTTTTTTCTTTCTTGTGTATTTTTAGTATCTTTTTTTTTCTTAATATACAAGTGCTTACCTTGCCTTGCTTGAGTTCCCTTATAAGTATGTCATAACTGTCAAAGTCAAAGACACATCCAAGCTGGAAGCCAAGTTAAAAAGCTCAAGTTACCGAAAATCTGGTATGCCTACGCCCACACACCGGATTATGTTTTTTTTTTTTTTTTTTTTGGGGGGGGGGGGGAAAAAGGAT
>VURO01048558.1:0-18066 GCA_015108175.1 Pelvicachromis taeniatus
TTTCTTTTTTTTTCGAAGAAAGAAACACATATTTGTTTTTTATATGTTTATATCAAAGAAGGTTATCTTTTTTATATATATATGTAGTATATATATATATATATATCAGTTCACTTTTTTTCTACACTTTTCTAGGGCAGGCACCGTACACACACCAGGTACAGAGGCATGCCACACTTGCATTGCTTTTGCATTCTACAGTTGGTTGGCTGGCAGGCATAATGTCATCCAGGCAGTGCTGCTTTTGGTGAGTGTCTGCACCAACTCACACGTGCATACACACACATACACACACAGAAGCATTTTCTCCCTCACTCTCTGAGTCCTTTGCGTCACACCCATACGACCATACATCATGTGCAACTTGGCTCCAGCCAGTCCAGGCAGCGCCACACTGCCTAGATGACATCAGATCAGGGGCGGGGGTCTACGGCTGATGCGACAAGCTTCAAATGGAGTAGTAAAAGCAGTGCAGCAAGGCTCCTGTGACACATGCAGAGAGGGGCCAGGAATAGATGGAAACTTGGGCAGGATAGGTCAAAGGTCAGCGGAGGGTGTGCAGGGTTCAAATGGAGGGTACATGGTCTAGCCCAGGGTTGCAGACAGATTCATGAATGGGAGGTAGGAGGGGAAGGAAAGCAAGGCAAGAAGGGCCAGTGCTGACTTTGTGACAATTACATCTGTATTTTTTTTCCCTTTTTTATATATTATGTGCTTTTTTTTGTTATGTTTTGCTTTACGTTGGACTTTTTACAAATGTTTTGATAACATAACTGAGGCTCAGAGTATGGATGGCTGAATCTACTGCTGGTCGTATGCTCGGAGGATGGAGATGGAGAGAGGTGTTATGGGAGAAACTCTGATGTTCGCTACATGAGTTTTTCAGCTGTATACACAATATAAGTACATGGAGGAAAGGGAAACACTAATGCCAATAGATCAGATAAAATAATCAACTGCTGTTTGTGCTCAGTCATGTACTGTAGGTTTGTGAGTATTGCTTGTAGTCTTACTCAAGTTGCTCCCCAATAACCTGGACTAAGCAGGCGGAGTGTAGACTGCAGCTACTTTGTAATCGTCGTAGTTTTGACAGAAAAATTTGCATATTCAAATGAGGTTTGTTTCCTCTTTGAAGTTATAAAATTACTAATAATCAGTTAAACACTGAACTGTATCCAAAGTGTTAGAATTTACCTTGATTCGATCAGTAAACAATTTTAAAAGTACACAAAGAAAGTATTAATGTTTAGTCTCATAATACTTGATTCAGTGAGAAAGGTTCATCGCACACAGCTGGGACTCGGTCTACTGTCTGACCAGAGTCGCATCAAACGCACACACACACATTCACATATTCACAACAGACATACACACACATAACAAGCTCTGACGTGCAGCTATATCTCATCTTGGGATCTGTCAGTGTGACACACTGCAGCGATAAAGCGCCACCCTCTTGTCACCGCAACCAGTCAGAGACCCTCTCCACAGCTCCAGTGAGAAAAGTAGGTGATTCATCGATCCAGGAAGGAAAATAGAAAGGGGGGGGGGGGGGTCCAATTGGACCATCAGTGAGGAGAGTAAAGAGGAAGGTCTGTGAGGAAGATGCGCTGTGTTTATTCATGATGCAGGATGCACACAGCACATGTTCCGGTAACCATCCTTGCCATCACTTCTCTCTCACTGTCGGGGTCAGTAACACACTCTCGCTGTGCTTCAATATGGTGTCTTGGAGAAGTGGCTAAAAGCCAGATCACTCTGTTTGTGTGTCTGTTCACACACCAAATAATTTTTATGAAGGAGAGTGTGTGCAAAAAACTCCCTCAACCCTTTTTTGAGGATTCTATCTACTCCCCCCAGTCCATGCGTTGCTCTTTCCACCCACCCCACATAGAAAACTGCACTCTTGAGCAACTAAACATGATTTTGCTGTGGGGAGGGAAGCTTTGAGGAGAGGAGAGAAATATAAATGAAAGGGAATGGTGATCAAAATCACATTTTCTTGACGCCAAAGGGGCTGGGGAGGGTGCTGAGATGGGGGTGCCAGTTAGATGTCTTCTGAAAAAAGCCAAATTTTCTCTCCCACAGGTGAGAGGGAGGTTTAAAGATACAAAAAAATAATAGATTATCAATAAACCAAACAAACTCTTGTTTAAAATGTCAAAGTATAATACAAAAAATCGACAAAAAAAAGCAGAATAGTAGTAAAAACGTTAGTGACTTAAGGGTGAAATAGTAGAAGTGTTAAGTCATACTCAAAGTTATCACTAATGACACAAAATAAATAAAAGCTGTCAGAGGAGAGGACGTGGTCAGGGCTCTCAGGTGAAGGAGGGTCGTTGCTCTCTCTCTCTCTCTGTCCCTCTCTTTCTCCATCTCCAACTCTCCATCTCTCTCTCTCTCTCCCTGTCACCTCTCACTCCTCACGAAGCTGCAGGCGATAGCGGGTATGGCGGATCTGGAAGAAGAGCCTCTCCAGCGGCGAGCGGCTCATCCCGGGTAGCCGGTAGTCTTCGCTTTGGCCCGTTCTGCGGAAACCCAGCGACTCGTACAGCTTGTGGGCGGCCAGCTTCACGGCCGTTGTGCCGAGGACCACGCCGGCATAGTTGTTGCGGACGGCGTACTCCAGGACGCGACGACCCAATGCCTTTGCGATGCCTTTGCCGCGGTAGCGAGAGTCCACCGACATCCGCCGCAGCTCAACCGTGTTCTCGTCCTCGTGGCCCTGCGCCGCCACAATGCCCACCACACGACCATCGAGCACTGCCACCCAGAAACAGGAACCTAACAAGAGGAAACAGAAAACAAAATCCAGTCTTAATGCGAAAGTGTGGATTACAATAGACATGATTTCCCAGCCTGTTAGCCAAGCTTAGTGTAAACACTGCAAACAGCCAACTGGGATCTGTCCAATGTTAGGGACGTTGAACCTGCTGAGAGCAGGTGTTTGGTTTTTCTTTATTGTCTAAGTTTCTTAATGTTGAGGGTTTTACTGTCTTTGTGCTAAGTCTGTCAGCCTTCATCCTATATCCCATAGCTTCATATTTCTATTCTTGACTCTGTTAGAATAGTTTTAGAGTTCAAAGTAATCCATTCTTATACTGTGGATAGGCTGTCTGTCTCTGATTGGCCACCCATATCAAACAGGAGGTTTGAATAGCAAGTGACCATATTTAGTGACATAGGTCTAGGTTGCTAAGAGCAGAAAACAGACTGTCTGAAACTGAGTATTTAACTCACAGAGCTACACTGACCTCATTATTTAGCATAACTGTAACAGTCCATGTATGAGAGGAAATAATTAACCTTGACATAAAGGTGTGATGGTGATGTTTTTGTGTTTTTGGATCAATGATGAAGGTGTCTCACAGTCAGCTGCTCCTGTACACTGTCGTGACTTTGATCATATATCTGACCTCTGAAATATCTCTGCATGGAACACAAAACACGCAGCGTCTTAAACTCTTAAACAGGATATGAAAGCTACTGTATAACTGGTTGCAAAATAGTTGGATGAGGCAGTTTATCACCAGAAACTGATCTTGAGATGAACGTCGTGTTGCATGGCTGTTGTAATGACGTCGGGGCTCTGGGTAGAAAAAACAAGGAATTGAAAATAGATAAAAGGGGATGCAGGGAGCAGCTGAATGAGCAGGTCTGATTGGAGCTCAATAACGTTAGCCACTCAGTGAGGACTGCTGATTAAAAGTGCAGGCATGACAGAGCAGTCACTTAAAGTTGACAGCATACTGGAGCAGAGACTCTGATGTCAGATAGCAATTAAAGATGAGTTTTTGGGCCAAAACACTGTCATGTTACAGATGCTTATACACTCTCAGGGACTTGATTAATCAGACTTTGACAACAGACAGACAAAAACACTCAACACGCATCCAGGCAGACAAATGAGGTTTGACAGACATAGAAAAATGTCAGCAGACAATGCTCCTTCACCACAGAACCAGTAAGAGCTTGAATATCAGCCGGTTTTAATACTGATCTTTTTTCCTGCTGCGGTTTGTAAACTTTGATACAGAGCGATTGTTCCTTTTCCCCTCCTTTGAAACTTTTCCAGTGATAAAAGTTCAGGTTCAGAAGCCAGAAGGATGTGAATAAGGAAACAGAGCGACCTCTATGTAATTTAACATTAGTTTAAATGTTTCAGAGGTAGAAACTTGTGCTATTCATAATGTTTTAATGACACTATTAGGGGCCTCGATGCTTTGTGACTTTTAAAACCAACATGGCAATGTAAGGTGCATAATCTTTCAAAGAAAAAGACTTTCTAAACCTTTTGCTGTGTTGCATAACTGTGGTCAGATAACTAACATCAGCAGCACTTATTCCATGTGCTGACAGTGTTTTTGTGGTTTTGTACTGAAATGCCATCTGCTTGTGACAGACAAAGTAAATCTGACTGTTCTGTGACGGCAGAGGCCGACCTGCAGACAGCAAAAATCCGCCTCCATCTGTTCAAGAGCTCTGAATCCTAACTCTCTCTCTCTTTGTCCTTACTCTCACTTTTTATGCCGTTACACACAACACCTCCCTTTTCTCTGTTTGCTGCTCCCTTGCACATATACGCACTCTAAACAGGCGGTGAAATTGACATCATGCATCAGTCCCACGTGTTTGCAGGGATTTGATGGCCCTGCAGGCCTGCGTTAAGCTGATCCAGAGGCAAGTCAAACAACTGTGGCGACGGGCAACCCCCAAGTGATCCCCGCTCTCCTAGTGCTGACATTATAAGCTGGAAGCCCCTTGAGTTTCCCCAAGTGTTGAAATGTTGCAGCCAAATTGGATTTAATTATCGGGTATAGAAACAGTAGTGGGAACACTTTGCAGACTAGAAGCGATAGATCAGAAACTTTGTCTACATCTGGAAATGTGGGTCAGATGACTGTGGAGTTTGCTGATATCACAGACTTTATTCCCAAAAGTATTTGCTGAGCTTGCGAGACATCTCATCTTTAAACTACAGTGTTTAATATGTTGTCTTCCCACCCTTTACAGCTATAACAGCTTCAGCCCTTCTCGGAAGGCTTTCCACAAAGCTTAGGAGTGTCACTGGGAATTTTTAACTATTCTTAAAATGGTAACCCTTAAAAAACACAGTCAAAGCATTATTTTCTCACTGCCACTTGGCATGCCAATAACTCTCCATAACAGAGTTTGATGGATGATGGTTTAAGGGGCTCGTCTGTGCAGCTCCACACTGCAGAGTTTCAAGTGGTTTCGGTTATTTCGGTGTTCAGTGGAACTGTGGAATAATGCTTTATTACAGTCAAAGCTGCGACAGCGACAACTTCTAAAAAAAATAAAGATCGCCAGTCATGGCCAGTGTTGTGAAAAGTATCGATTTATCAGCTACTTTTTAAGGAAGCTTGGAGATAATTAGTGAACTGCTAGCTCTGAAAACTGCTGCTCTGAATCTTCATGACAAGAAACTTTCTTCTTGTCATTTCCTACCTTGTTAAAAAGCAGTGAGACTTTGTTGTTAGAAAAATAGATGTTAGTGTTTCTGAATAACTGCAAATTGACCTTTTGGTCACATAATATAATATAATATAATAATAATATAATGATAATAATCATATTCAAGTTCAATTTTTCCTGAAAATCTAAAATTGGTTTCTAAAGTTAGAAATTCCAGTATGCTGACAGCGCTGATCATAACCTGATACAAAATTGTGGGATGGGCTTGTGTGCTATTTGTCATCTAAGTTCACTTGTTTACAGAAACTAATCTTTTTAGTAAGTCGGTCACTTTTGGACACTGTGCACTAAGTGTCTGCTGAAGGAAGAACGGAATTAACGGCTCTGCACACTGCAGATGTGAGCGGGTGTGTTCAAGACATCATTCACAGTTCTGCAGGGAGAGAAGTGTTCATTCTTTTCTATGTTACATTTTTTGTTGTCCTCCACCACATGATGGTGAGGATGTGCGTGGAATTCTTCCTGTTTTAGGCTATTGAAGGAAAACATAGCTCATGAGTAGGGCACTTAACAGCTCCCTTCTCTGCTTTGTAAAGGTTGTGTGTGTGTTATTCTTCTCAGCCATGCTCACAGCCATGATGGGTAATATCTTCCTGTCTATCAGCTTGTTTCTCACTCTGATCCAGACAGTCAACAGTAATTTGAGATTTCAGTCAGAGGATGAACCGAAATGACTCTTGAGATCTTCTTAGTTTTCCTACAGTGAGTGCACAAGGCTCCTGGTTTAAACCCTGACCTCAGCTGGGCACGTTCTGTACATGTTACAGGCTCTACTTCCAAAGGAAACTGAGATCCTGCAACATGTGCTGCAAAGTTTTTTGATTTTCTAACACTTAGTTGTGACGAACACAGTGAAATTAGCAGTTTTTGGTTACAAACTGGACACTTCTGAAGCGGTGGCAGAGAGGCCAGATGTGCTGATGTAATGACTCAAATGTCTGACATATGTTTGTTTGCAGCTGGTTTAGTTAGAACGTGTCATTCAAAGACCAGACTGTACACCCATCTCTTTGACCTCGTCCTCATTGCAGTTTTGGTATGATATGCTGATGGAGGAAGCCATAGTGAAGCACTCTTTGCTGTATTAAGCTGTTATTTAAGAGAGCTCCCACTGATCAGAGGCTTTGTCTTTACTCATCAGTACGCACTCATGTCCTCCTAATAAGTGAACTGTGGCAGCAGGGTTCACTTACATGTCAGAGGGGAAGATGGGAAATTTCAGCCTGTTCGGTGTGACTCATTAACTCACCAGGTGTCGTTTGGCACCTGTGACCTGAATCTGCAGGATACGGTATAACTGAGAGGGCCACTACTCTAAAGTTTTTCTCTCTCTTTTTTTTGTCCAGTAAGAGAAAGAAAAGTAAAAGAAAAATGAACAACACAGGTTAACCCACGGGGTCCTGCCTGAGAGATTTACAGCTCGTAACTCCCACGCTGGACCGTTATCTCTACGCAGCCAGTCATGACTGATGTATTAATGGACAGCTTGTTCGTAAAAGGAAGATACGATCCTATCTGATAAAAGGATACAGGACGAGAACGTGTTGGAAATTTAGCAGTTTAAATTGACTCATTTTGGGAAGCATGTGCCTGACATATCACCTGAGGAGTGAGGCGTGTACGTAGTGCAGCTTGACTCGACTGCCCCCCTTGGAGGCTTTTGTTCCACTATTGTTTTTTTAGTGCTTGTTAGCAAATCTAAGCATGCATACTAATTACACTAAGATGGAAACACTTTACCTCCTGTGTGTGAGCAGGGTACTAGAGCCTCACAGAGGCCTTCTAGCATGGCTTTACTTTACACCCATGGTGGCTTTTCTTTAAGTTCACAAGACAGGATGATGGCGAGCTCAGTTTAGTGGGGTACACAGAGTCAAAGACTTTCAATCTCTTACAGTTTGGAAGGGTCATCGTAAAATATTTGAAGGCAATATTTAAATAGGTCATCAAGCAGAGTATACTGAGATAGAAATACATCCTTAACTAAAGCTGTAAATATCTGTCTTCTACACGCTTCCCCTAGTTTACTACTAAATATAATAAATAACAGTTAATTAGTCTTTCAAGGTGTCCCGACTTAGAAAGGGGGAGTGGTTGAAGGGGGAAGGTGTTAAGCTCTCTGTTGCTGCCGCAGCTATTTAAGAGTGGAGCAGTACTACAGTGTACCGCCTATGTTTTAGTGTGTGAGTGTGTGTGTAAGTGGAAGGTAGTATGAATGAGGTTACTCAGTCAGAAAAAGGAGTTAGTCAAAGAGAGCAAAGAGGAACAAAAAAGAAGAAGTCATTCAGCTGTCCTGTGTGAAAGACGCAGCAGCAGAGGAGGAGGAAGGCGAGCATCTGAGTTAACAGTAAAAGCGATGAGACTGAAAGGATCCATTATTGCTGCTAGGGCATACAAACGCAAAGGGGGGGTCTGCCATTATTACGGGGGAAGTGGGGTGGGGGTGGGGGACATGGAGAATACAGATGATGTCAAGATAAGAAATAAATTGAGCAGAGAGTGAAGGGAGAGAAAGGCAAGAAGAGCTCTGAGTTGTGGAAATCTTTCTCTCACAAGTAAGAATCTGATTACTGTATTCTTAATGCGGCAGATCTAATTTCTCTCAGTAGCTCGCAAGGATATTAATAATCCTCCATGCATGCGCGTTGGAGTGTTAGATACTGGCCGATGCTGCGATATGAACCCTCCATTACATTTTAAAAATTGCACACATACCTACAAACTGTATGAGCACATAGGCAGGTATGGGCTTTATTGTGTGTAAGAAGATTGTCCTGGAGGCCTAATGTGGTAAGGGATCGGTCTAGACGCTGCTTCGCTCTGCTGTAGCTCACTCCTCTGTGAAGCCAACACCGTATTAACACTTTTTGGGCCGTACGATCGGCTTGGATTTGGGCGTGCTTGCTATTTGTTTAGGCTTCTAGTGACCTAAGTGTTTCTTTTTATGTCCCTGCAGAAGGCATCTCATTGCTGCAGGGAACATTAAAGTCAATTTAAGCAACAGCGATTTATGGCTTTGGATTGAAAGGGTCGTATCGCTGCACGATTAATCTGGCCCTGCCAGCCATTACATTTCGCGTTTCTGCAGGGAATGAGATCTCCCTTAGGTATTCATAAGGTGCTTTACCAGACTGTGTTTTATGATTATTTTTCTTCCTAACACTTCTGGTCACATTTTGTCACTTGTAGTGCTGAAGAAACACACATATGCCGCGCTTTGTTCTACTGGGTAAAAAAATCTGCCTCTTTTTCTCTTGAAATGCGAAAGCTTTTATTATTTATTTGGTACCGATCTAACAGCAGCAGCTAACAAAAGGCAAACAAGGGTCTCTTAGAGTGTGTTGTCTATAAGTTTGTGCAGTTTCTGTACACAGTGGATGCACATTAGCATAACTGGTCTACATATGGTTAACCCTTTAAAGCCTAAATCGCGAAATAAATGCCGAAATTACATTTTTTTGAAAATGACAAATTAAAAAATAATAATTAAACATTAATTTGCACATATGAGTTTCAATTTGTAGCATTTTTTTTATGTATTGCCTCAAAATTTATTGTGCAATTTATTACAGTTTTTCAGGGGAGAAAAAAAATCACAGCGATAATGTAGAAGTCTCAAAAGGTCCCAAAACCTCATTCATTAAATATGATACACTAGGCGTTCAGGGACTAAGGCAATAAGTCTGTGTTACCTTACTTTACAAGCCTCTGTGCATTATGTTTATATGGTTGGGGGGGAAAGACCAGGGTGTGGGTTCCAAATTATTATGTATACATAAAAATCCCTTTATGCTGTTTTATTTTCACTTTAAAGCAAAAAGACTTAAGACAGAGTAATGTGCTCACACACAGACACACTGTACTCTTCAGGTCAGAGTGCATGCTGGGAGTATGGATTAAACTGTCACGTCAGCAGCATCTTCCTTGGCCACAGGCAACTAATGCTGAGAAGAGGTGACTGTCACACAAAAGACACGCTTTCCAGATGTGCACTCATCAATGCAAAGCAGACTGATGCGCCTACGTGTGTGTTGTCACGCTTTATGAGCACACACTCAGAGGAACTCATTACGCACGCCTGACTGTTCGTCTTGCCGCCTGCCTGTCCTCCAGCACGTCTCCATGTTGTTTGTACGCAAGAGTATGAGTACACGTCCCTTTTCTTGCGCACTTATGCAGCGCTTGAATGCGTACGTGTCATCCATCAGCGTACAGCTGCTGCTCCAACTGCCGTCTCGATCTCTTTCTGGTTTGATTCTTCGGGTCAAAGGTCATCCGTGTGGGCTTCATGGCCGAATGCAAAATGTTAATCTAACCCAGAGGCGGGCGATTAATTTTCCCGAGGGGCCACATGAGAATCTGGGTCTGTTGAACTCAATCTGTTCTGCTCAATATTAATTTTGATCTCTTTTTAACCTTACTGGCACTCAAACCTATTACATCTACAGTTATTGTTCCTTTATAAATCACGACCCTTAAACTGCAGACTCAGTCTTAATCTTCATGCACATCGTCTCTCGCCCATTGATAACAGGCTCCACTGTAATGAGCGAGTCAAGGCAGCGAGAAAATACACAATGCGGGAACTAATGAAGCCGCTGACACGCCATCTAGTCTCTCTGACGAGCACCTTTGTTCGCCATTGATTTAAGCAGAATGTAAAACAAAGGCCGGAGGTAGCGAGACAGAAATCTATTATTAATGATGGGATCGACTTCCTCAAAACACTGAACGGACAAGTGGCAGATGCTCACGTGTTTTCAATGTGCAAGTTAAAAGACAAGCGCGTATTCTCCAGGAGCTTGGGTGACATGCGTCCTGCAGAGCCTTAGTAATTATTAAATTGTACTTCAAAGAAATGGTGCTTATGATGGTACTGAAACATGTACTAGTACTTAATCAGATATATATTATATTTTTTAAGTAATGTGTTATTTATGTGGGCACAAACCCTCAAATAGGTAAAGAATGTGTAAGTTTAAGGACATGTAGCTCCAACATTAAAAGTATCAGCATGGCTTTGCGGTGGCTTCTAGGATGCGCTGAAAATATTTTGAACCTGGGACAAAATAAGTGGACAAAAGCAGTCTGAGCCCCACTCAGCTGATTATTCAATCAGAGCAGCACCAGCTCTGAGGGCAAAGAGTTTTTCATGTCTGCTGCTTCTTGTAGAGCACAGACTGGGAGTGTTAGACATAACGGCGTGGACTCTGTTCTCAGTCGAGTGTTTCATTATATTTTTTGCTACCTGCACCACTGAAGGCCAAAGAGGTGTTTGCATATTTAGTCAAATATGGATTTTTTAAAGCGACGTTTACCCTATGTTCACTCGAGACATAAAAAAGCATTCACTTGTGGGAGAGATAAAATGGAATACAAGCCTGTATTAGCTTTCTTTCTGCTGCGGAAATTGTATTAATTTTTTTTGTTTAGGTGGAAAAAAGTCTTATTTGATTTTTAAGCTGTGAAGCAATCCTGAGCGCGTGCAGTCTTAGAACAGCAGTCACACAGTGATGTAAAGGAATCAATGTGCTAAGTTTTGTGATCCAATTCACTCTGTGCTCCTCTCTTTTTTCACGTCCCTTTCCCAGTCCCAGCAGAGTACTGCTCCTCCCCAAGACTTGCTGTGCTGGAGGCCTCTACCTGTGAAAAAGGTTCTTCCTCCCCACTGTTGCCAGGTCTGTCCTCATAGAGGATTGTAGTATTGTTGAAGTTATCTCTCTAATATTATAAGGTCATTAGGTCTCAGTCAAAAAAACTTAGGGACTGCTCAGCAACCACCCCAGTAACCTCAAGTGATGAGGGGAAAAATGCGTATTCCCTAACCGGTTTGTGAGTTGCGAAACTGTCAAAGTGGGGGCTGGACCAAAAATTGCTTTGTCATTGCTTTGGTTGTTAGAAGATTACCATGGTTGCGAATAGTTTGCATGGAAGATGAAGACTTGTCTGCAAACACTTGCTAACTGACCACCAAATAGTAGTGAAAGTTGACAACAGAAAAAAAGTTGGAAACAGAAAAAGTTTATTTTCCAAAGTAAGATTTGTGCCTTATTGCTTATTTGTGCTTTAAGCCAACATGTTTCAGAAGTCGCAGTTTTCACTTTGAAGGTAAACAATCTCTATTTGTGGTTTTTGTTACACTTTTAACAGGTTTAACTATCGCTCAGCAAGCAGTTGTCGAGTGTTTGTGAATAATTCAGAGTCTTACATAAAAACCATGAGCGACCACAGGAGGGACCAACGCAATCACAACAAGTGTTTTTGATGCATTATCGTATGTCACCTCAATGGCGGTTGCAGAATACACTCTTTTACTGAATGACCAGTGGTAACCATGACTACTCTTTAGGTCTATGTGACTCAGATTTACTAATCAGTTTCATAGTGATTGTCAGCAACCTGCAGTAACCACTTGTGAACCAGTTTGGGAATATACTTTTTCCCTAATGACTGGTGATTGCCAACTGGTTGCCAGGCAGTCTCCGGGCCTGTGTGAAGCGACTGTTGTTGTGACGATTTGCTAAATAAATAAAATCGAATTGAACTTAATGATAATGTAGATAAGTTAACAGGGAAATAATGCACCACACTGAAAATAAAAACTCACCAGATATTCAAATAATGATTGAACATGTAATATAAAATATCGGTGTGGTACTTTTCTTGAACTATTGAAGTAGTTTGTGATTAATAGTAATAATTCCTTTGTCTGTCGCAGTTTCATTATGGGCCACAACTGGACATGACAATCACAACAGGGGCTGGACAGACAGTGTTTTCTGATACGCTTCAGTTTAATGTAAAACACATGTTGCTCGTACCCTTCTCAAGTGTGATACCAGTCAACAAAATCACTCCTATTGTGGGTGCAGACTGTGCAGACTACACTAACAACCAGCTGAGCCCAAATTTATTGGGAATTTTAAAGTGATAAGGAGGATAAATTGACATTTGCAATGGGCTGCATTTGGCCCAGAGGCCATGATTGTGACACAACTAGTCTATCTGCTGGCCAGCAAGCCCTAGCTTTATCTTCCCTCCCCACACGCATAAAGAAAATGTTATATTTTACAACACCCCACCCTCAGATGCCCTGTTTTCAGCATTCACCTCTTTCCTTCACATATTCTCTCTCTCTCTTATACTCCATCTCCCTCGTTCTGTCATTCAGCCCTAAAATAAGGACAGGTACCGGCAGAGGAAGCTGCGCCCTCACCTGCAACCAAATGAGCTCAAATCTCCCCCCATTCCTCTTCCCACACACATGCATAAATGTATAGATGCACACACACAGGGCTACAATGAGATGAGCAGGTATTTTGATGTCCACTGCCTTGATGAGACCCTGCAGCGAGCATGACTCCTCATTAAACAGCCGCTATTAGTGAGTCGGTATCTCGCCTCACCAGGGAGTTTGGTTCAGTGTCTGCTCACGCCCTCATTTCATTACACTTGCTTTTTAGGCTGTAAGCGGCTTTAGGGTGACCTAAAGTGACACATCAAGTAACGACTAAATGGGGGATAAATGATCCGACTGCTGCCGGGACTTTTTTAATTACTCAAAAAAAAATCTTCTGGCATGCTTTGACTGCTTTAGAGATCTTTGGGTTTGAGCAGTCACAACGCTGGGGTTTAGTATCACTTGGTAGCTTCATACTTAATCTCTCCAACAAGTAGCAAATAATAGTCTCAGTACTAAACTTCATTATATTATAGCCCAGCTGGGTTGTTATTACAAGATACCAACAATTTTAGCTGCTACTTTTTGTTAAGAAACAAAAAAGATTTTAAAAATTCCAAAATGAAATGATGAGATGTCGTCGAAATGAAAAGTTGGTCGTAAAATAAATAAACCTGTCCAGGTTGTACCCCGCCTCTCGCCCTATGACAACTGAGTTAGCCAGCCCACCACAACCCTGAACTGCATGGATGGATTGAAATAAGCTTCCAGTCTTTATTTGAGACACCCATACATATTTATCCTCTCAACCTTTGTTAGCTCAGTTTACTTCAAAACCTGTCTGCCTGCTCACACACACACAGGGTCTAATGAAAGCAGTGACAGCTGGCCTTAAGAGGCTGCAGAGTGAGTGATCACAGGAAGTGAGAGTATGAATTAGTGTAGTTGTGCCATGTGGAGAGGGATATGTGTCTTCAGTCAGCAATCGCCTTTCTTTTACTACTCTGTGGTGATTTTGTGCTTATTGGAGTTTATTCCATTTATATTTTATTTCAATGTCACAAAGAACTGAGATGGCATTTTTCTCCTTGTCTTCCTTCTGTTTGGCTCTATCTCACACATCCCCATCATTCAAGGTGAAAGAGAAAACAAGCATTATGAAATTAAATGTTGAGTTTTAAACCATTTGACCTCCCACATTCAGTAAACTGTCTCTAGAAACAAACGGGAGCCTTGAGCACCAGACACACACTCAACATTGTATCACGTCTTATTTGAAGTCCTCGAAGACACGCACACATTATTAAACACAAAAGTCATCTCTTGCAAACTCTTAAACGCTCCCTGTCAGACCCTCCCACACACACAGCTAACTCGTTAGCTGCTTGGCTCCTAGAGAGAGCCATAGTCCACAGTGTTGGTGTTTTTATGGTCGTCAGCTAAACCTCAGAAATGAGCTCGTTTTATTGATCTTGTGTTTTATTCTTTTACTGTTATTTGCTGCTAGCAAGCTAAAATATGGCAGGAGGATGTTCTTTTTTGTTTTTAGACACTTTGGTTATTATTGAAACGTTCCTTATATGACCCAGTAGGTTGATTTGACAGCTTATTTATAAGTTCTTCTGAAATTCAGGGACGATAGCAATATAGGTGTTCAATAATAATAGTAATAATAACAATAACTAACCCAGTGTATTTTCATTATTCTCACTTTTTTCCCAGGGAAAATATGAAATTATTATTTTATTAATTTTCTTTTTTTCATCTCTTAAACAAACAGATTTTACACATTTAGGCAGCAGCAAAATAAATGCAACAGATAAATATCATCCAAATGCCATCAGAAAATGTCAATATGTGCTTATGGGATCATAGCTGTCAACAAATCAACATCAGTGTTTGGCCAACATTGCATTAAAGAAAGCTAATTAGCCTCATTTCCAGCTCCATATTTTTTTTCTCAGACTCTAATTTAGTAGCTTTTCATTATTCAGAGTTCAAAATCATTTTTATTTTTTCCTTCCCACAGTCGCCAAGTTCTCGCTCTAATATTGTCTACTTTACAAAGTGCCTTGAGGCGGCTGTTCCTGTGAAAAGTGCTGTATGTACAGTGAGCTGTGCACGCTCATTTTTACTCTGTTAAAGTAGCTTTGCGTGATTCACTGTTTAATATAATCCTTATTTATCTTATACTTAACCTTGTTGCAATCCCTCAGTGCACCCTCCCACTTTAAGCCAACTGTGTTTTGATTGGCTGCCCCTCACAAACAGAAGGTTTGAACAGCAGGTCGGTGGGACTTCTGTTCTCTCAGCCAGAATTGTGACCCCGAGGTGACCATATTAGGGATATCTCCTGTCTATGATGTCATAAGAAGCCAAAGAGTGCAAAAAAAAAAAACTATGCAGATTTCCTTGAATTAATACACATCCATTTTTCATTTAGCAGTAAAGTGTGTGTTTGCATTAGAGCCTGTTTCTCTTAGAAAGAAGCCAGATTATATGATCTGTTTTCAGGGCCTTTAAGTTCAACAAATGTTGAACGCCAAATGTTTCCTCCTCTATATAACCACGCACCCCTACGTGCCATGCCATTCTGTACACACTTTAAACAAAGCACCACAGTGATGTCAGCGGTGCCTCTCCATCAGGACCGCGTGCTGGTACCCAGGTGTTCATCCCCGTGGGCCCATTCAGTGTCCACGGATATAATCATTAGCATTGTCCAAGAGCAATGGTGCCTGACCCCATCTAAACCATCACAGCCCTGCAGCAATAATGGGAATGCTAAATTGCATTTGTGTATGCACTGGATTACCAAGCCAAAGGGCACAATGTCAGAAAGAAGCAGACAATGGGGGGAGGGGGGGGGAGCAATTGATGAACACCTGCTTTTTATATTTGCCACGTGGTCTTGGTTAACGGGAATAAATGTGTCCAAGAAGTTGACAAGGCAAAAGAATGTGTGAAAAAAAAGTGTGTCACAGGAGTATGTGGCTGTCCGTCACTGCTGCCCCGAGTTAAACTCCCGAGGAGAACAAATAGTCAGAGATGACACCAGGGGTGGATTGATTTTTCCAATTAGAAGCTTTAGTGGAGGAAATGAGCCTTGCCGACACCAAGTGTACTGCAGAAAGTGTATCAGCAGTCTCCTCTGTGCAATCAATAGCCCTGTGATGCCACCCCCACCCACCCCACCCTTTACCCCCCACCTCAGTGTCCAAGCGGAGCCCAGAGAGGAAGCGGAGTGGGGGAAGGAGTCGAGACAGAGATATGGGAGGAGGGGTGGGAAAGCAGGGAGACGACCGGCATATTTGATGATTTGCCTCTGGATCGCCTGAAGACTCTTAGACATGGCTGTTAAAAAGAGCGTTTTGGGTTTTTTTGTCCTGTTACAAGTTACAGGCCCAAATTTTTCAGTGATGGTGATGGTGGAGCACTGGGAACTGACAAAACCACACATGTTGTGTGTGTGTGTGTGTGTGTGTGTGAAAACAGTGGTGTGTTCCCTGCCTCTTACCTGTGGGTTTCATGTAATATGCATCTATGTCAGCCATGTCCGTGTGCAGAGCACAGTCCAGATAGGTCTGGATAACTTTCCTGCTGTAGTAGTAGCGCGCACCCATGAGAATGAGGGGTGCACAGCAGGTCAGCGTGAGGGATTTGGTCATGTAAAAGCACATTACTATGGAGAAATGGAAGAAAAATAAACAAAACCTGTCAGAAGAGAAAATCACATGTTTGAATTTTGCCGGAAATTGACCCTTTACACACACATACACAAGACATCTGTAAGCATCAATATGAGGAACAGCTGAATCAAATATTTGGATAACTTTTCACACAAACCCGCGTTCATCAGACTGTGGAGTAAGGCACCTTAGTGCAGCTTCCGGGGGACAAAAGTTAACAGGACGACAGTGTTTGTTCTTTCTGCCTGAGGAGAGCGTGTTAGTGCTGGATTCATCCAACCAGTGCAGTCCATGTTGGGAGTTATTAGTAAGATGTAACGCTGGGGGGCGCACAGGGAGACAGAAGCAAGCAGGATGGATGCTGCGCGTAGCATGTTGCGTGCCATGCAGTAACCTAGTTGTTACTTTGTTTGCTCATTTGCACTCCAGCTGGGGCAAAACAGAAAGCGCTAAAATGCGCGGGGCAGTGAGCTTCCGCTCAGACGAGGTTTTTAGTATTCAGGATCAAATTTGGTTAGAAGGATCGAGCAGGAGCCAAATTATCTAAAGAACAAAATTAATGAGGGGGGCGCTGTGAAGCAGATTTCGTGCGATTTTTTTTTTTACTCTTTAATGTGCGTAACGGTATCGGTCGTGATGCACGAGGCGTTTACCTAAACCGGCAACATCAACAAAAAGCCAAACGAGATGTGGCGCATTGGCTGCTGTGTAGGGGCGGAGGTGGTGGCGATGAGGAGGGGGGCGGGGGGCAGTGTGCGTGCGTGTTCATGTGTGTTTGTGTGTATTTGGCGGCTCGGCGGGGGAGTGCTTTTTGGGTACGTGCGCGCACCCTTTGGGCCAATCCTCAAATTCATTCAGTCATTCATTGAAGCACCGGCATGTCATCACATCGGTTAAACACATGCACCATGCCGCCTGCCATGCCTTTTGTTGGCGTGTAGGAGCTGCGTGCCCGGTGTGGCACAGTGTGAGGCTGCTGGTGCTGCAACAGCCTGTTTCTCAACTTAATGGTACATCGCCCACCAGTGACAACAAAGAAACCTCAGATTTCTGCGTGATTTTGATGGCAAGTTCCTCAAAGGAATCGCTTCAGGGCGCAGGCAGGAAAAAAAAACCGCGCAACAGCGACATTTACCTGCGCACATGAATCCACGTTAGAGGTAACATTTGAAGTTTTTGAGATGACGAAAAAAAAGTTGGTCTGAAACACACATAAGCTGCACGGCACACGGGAGTGTGAGGGTACTTACTTGTCAGAAGAGCGTATAAAAACTGTGTCTTGGGCTGCTGCCAGAGCCCCCTAAAAGCTGTGTTGGGTATCCTCTCCATAATACCCTCGTAAAAGATGCGGCGCACCTCCTCTTGATCCCCGCGCTCAAACTCGCGGATAAAAACCACGTCTTTCCTCACATCCTTAGCCTCGGCAGGATTCAGAGGCGCGCTGGACGGAGGAGAGCTCCACAGGATCGACTCTTTTTTGGTCCCATGTATAGCATCGTGTTCATCCGCAACAATTTTAGTCTCGCAAACCATTTTGGGAGACGAACAATGCATGCAACTGGCCGCAAGAAGAAGAAGAAAAAAAAGTGCAGTTCGGAGAGAGGGAGGGGGACAAAAGAGTGGGTAGTAATGAGAGTGGGGGGAAAAAATGGATGATTCGTGAGGTTTTCTTAAAAAACAGCGAAACGATGGAGGGGGGGT
>VURO01048558.1:18086-28754 GCA_015108175.1 Pelvicachromis taeniatus
GGGGATGTTCTGCTGCAACCCTGAGCGTTTCCGAAGACCAAGACTTGCCGGTGTAAATCGAGCGGTATTTATAAGCGAGCAGGGCGGGTAGATTCGGGTTCACGGGGTTGGGGTGGTCTTCCGGCTGCACAGATTGGTAGAGGCAGTGCGCTGTTAGATGCTGGTGGACGAGGGAGGAGGGAGGCTTGCTCGTTCCCTCCGCATCTGAGCAGGCTTATGTATGTGTGCCAGAGAAGTGTGTATTTTGAGAAAGTGGGCCCGCGAGGAGGGGAGGGGGGGTGCGATGGCGAGATTGCGTAGAGAGGCTGCTTCTGAGCAGTTCTGTCTTCGTGCTGTCTTACAATGAGGAGGATCCCCGATTTGGTGATATACGGTGGCTGCGAGAGCTGCAGCACAAAGGCGCAAGGTAAAGCGGGGGCGATGCGTCAAACATGAGGAAATCCTAGCAGAGGGGAGAGTGCAGATCAGAGGGAGAGATGGAGAAGATACAACTCCTGTGGGCTTTATGAAGTTAAAGAGCGACTTTGGCCGCTTAAAAGTAATAAATCTGTGGTAGAAAATGAAAGACTTAAACCAATCGGCTGGCGTCACCGTTGCTGTTACGCAGATATGAGGCTGGTGTGATAATAAATGGATGGGGAAAGGCCCTGATGTGATACAGAAGCATCAATATCCTCATAGATTTAACAATAAAGTGTGTAATCAGCTGCCGGTCAGTCTAACGCCCGGCGGCGGCTCTCAGTGGGCTGTGTGCAGCCTCCTCTGCCGGTTGACTGACAGGTCTGCTGCACTGCAGTGATTCCTCCACAGCTTCCCTCCGCTTTGTCACCCAGCTCCTGTCATACATCACCCCCAACATGGACATCGTGTCTCGGCTTACTGCGCATTTGAAACCTGCCATTAACCGATCTGCCACCGAGTCGTCGCGCATCAAGTAGCGGCGACAGCGCCGGCTTTACACGCGTCCGTAGCAGCTGTGATAGTGAGGATGAGGATGGTGATGCTTGGTCTGCTCCTTTGTTGTCCCCCCACAACACTCCCTGTTTATGATTGCGATGGTTATTGTGCAGAATCAGCAAAAACATTTATTAAGGAGGTTTCTGAACAATGATTAGAAACTAAAAAGTGTCACCATCTATTAGAGGAGACACAAAAAAAAAATACAGTGAGAACAAATGATGATGTCATACACTTTAAAACTATAACATCAATTCCTTATATTACTATGAACATTACTGGGCATCACCAAACTATTCCCCGGTTTCCTGCCGAGCCTTGTCGCGCTATCATCAGTAAAAGTTGAAGCTCAGCGGACGTGGAAGATTTATTTTGGCTCTCAGCTCTTTGTGGAGCCACAGTCGCATACTCAAAGCAAACTAGTTTGAACTGGATCGTCAGCGGCAACCTGCTATTGATAAAGCTGCATCCACCCCCACTCCCTCCTCTTTAAGGTGTCCCTCCTCCCACCCAGAGAGCAGCAGAGGAGGAGGTGGATGAGGAGGTGGAGGAGGACAGGTGGATATCCTGCAGAGTCACAAAGTCTGCTCGGTCCGGACTTTTCTCTGCAAACATGCAAAAGATGATTTTTCTTTGCACCAGCATCTCCTCTGCAGCAGCTCTCACTGTGCTGGGTGGAGGATGCTCTGGGCATGCGCAGTGTTTCTCTTGTTTTTTTCGCTCGACTCTCCGGTAGTGCTGCCTTCAGGTGCTGTAGGCAAAGGTAAAAGTTGTAAACAGAATATATGCGACACCGTCAAAGTTAAAGAACATAATGAAGATTTGTGTTTATGATCTTTATAAATCTTCTGTTTCATTTCATCCGCTCAGTCTGAAGACCCGCTACAATGTGGTGTACACTCTGGTTTCTATTTATTTATTTATTTTAAATATCTTCACATAAAAAAACCAAGAAACACAAAAGGCCCAGTGCAGCAGTAAATAATGTGCCTTGCATGCACATTAATAACTGCACTGTGCAGTCAGACCTGTAATGAGAGCAGCAGGTGTGTGCTCTGAGGGGGTTCTAATAATACGCTCAAGACAAAGTTTTAATTGAATGTCCAAAGAAGACTTGAAGGATATTTATAATTTTAAATAGTCTTTCCATAAGGTCAGAAGTTTAACTGAGACATCGTGCTTTGATTGATGAGATGTAGGTTACAAATGTTCTTTTATGAAACATTTCCAAAATGCTACATCAAAAAAAAAAACATAAATTCATCCATCCATCCATTTTCTTCTGCTTATCCTTCCAGGGTCGCGAGGGGGCTGAAGCCTATTCCGAAAGATTCAGTAATTCCAAAATCAAAAAAACATTTAACACATGAAAAAATGTTTGTTTTAAGCCTTAAACCTTTTAAACGTGCCAGTTAGAGTGACTTGAACCTTGCTGGTTGCATTCGTGGTCCTCAGAAGATGAACCCTGCCAGTTTTAGTGACCTCATCACATCTGCTGTGCCATCCAATCCAAATGTCAAATTTGATGACTATACTAAAAGCATAATGGATGTTCACAGGCAATAACCCAGTCATCAAAGTAGAAATTAATATCAAAACTGAAGTTTTTAAATGGACATGTTTCCACCTGATAATTAGCGCTGTTGCGTCACAGCAGCAAGCTTCCTGGTTTTGCCAGGTATGTTCACCATGAACCTGTGTAGGTTCTCTGTGGGTACTCCAACTTCCTCACACAGTTCAAAGACAGGCATGGTAGGATCATTAGCTGTGCCACACAGTGGAGTGTAAAGAAGACCCAAAAGCAGACGTGTCCTGGACGTACCCCGCCTCTCGCCCTATAAAAGCTGGGATAACCTGCAGCACCCTGTGACTCTGAGTACAATAGTCAGAATAAAATGGATGGATGGTGGAAATGTGAGTGTAATAAACTTTAAACAAACTGAAAAATATGGGAAAATTAAAAAAAAAAAAAGAATCCTTTTAAACAAAGTTATCCTAACTTTATAAACCACAATTTGTGAACAACTTAAAAACTTTCTGCGGATGTTCTCGGAATATTTCTAGAACTAATTTTATCCAGTTAGGTTACTGTTTATATTCCCCTGTAGTGTGTGGGTAGTGTGTGGGTGGTGTCTACAGGCAGTCACACTGCTGTTTGTTGAGCTGTCAACATAACAGGTCCAGACACACAATAAAAATACCAGCTAACAATTGTTAATCTCTGTAAAGTTTTTACACGTATCTCGCTCAGAATTAAAGATTTGCACCAAACTTCACCCTAATACAGTTTTTTTTGTCATGCACGATTTCTGAGTTGTAGCTACTGCAGATTTTATTTTCCCTGGAGTCAGTTTCACAGGTGAAGGCATCACGCATGTGTGCGTCCTTGTCAGCGCACGTCCAAACTGAGCATACTAAAACTTAGTCTCCTTCCTTGTGCTTAATGTTCATGGAAAACATATAAATACATTTGCCTCCCAAAAACTAGCACTGACAGTATCACTGCAAAAACTCACAATCTTACCAAGTATATTTGTCTTATTTCGAGTCAAAATAATCTCATCAAACTTAAAATAAGACACAATTAGCTAAAGAGTATCATCTCAGTGAGATATAGGAACTTGTTTTTATACAGTGAATCTTGAAACTAGAGAATTTTCTCTTGTTCCATTGGCAGATTTTTTCCACTTAAAACAAGTGAAAATTCTGTAGTTTCAAGAGAAACTAGAGAATTGTCGCTCAACCTTTACATAGCAGATCATGTTTTCAAGCCATCGACCTCTAGGTTACGGGTGCAGCACACTGCAAAACTCGCTTTTACCAGCACACTAAAAGTCCCAATTTTTTCAACCAGGAGGAACAACAAAGCTGTGCTCAGGGAAGTTAAAAATGCATCTTTAACCATTTTTTATTGTTAACCTCACTTACTTATTCTAATTACGTGATCCAGAAAATTCAGGTTGCCAGAATTTTAGTCTAAACATGTAAATGTTAATAAAGTCAACAACAACATTCCTCAAAAGCTGAGAAAATTCAGAAATGTATTGAATTGTGTTGCAGAAATTCTAAGGTTTCTCTACATTTAAAGGATTATTTAAAGTTTCACCTTCAGGTCAACACAAATGTCACTTTTAAAAGAGATTTCTGTCTTTTTCAGCTGGTGCACAGCAAACAGTGCAACACAAAACAGCAACATGCTGATTGTGACCTTCAAATACCATCAAACAATTCAGCCTTTTCATCAAAGGAACAGCAAGGCTTTGCTTCAGAAACACAGAGGCAACCTATGGATTATAATTCATCTGAGATTGAGCACCACAGAGAGCTGAAAGCCCGAAACGTGTCGAACGATGTCTCTGCACAGCGATGTGGCTTTGAGCTCACAGCATCTGCTCTCTTCTTTAAGCTGTTTGGGCCACAAGTGAGTCTGGGTGGACTTTCAGTGGTGCAGGTCAAATCTATCAGACACTGAGGCTACACAGTGCTGCGACTTAGATGTAAAGTGAATTTCACTTTAACACTCGTGTTCTCCAGAACAAAGGCTTTTGTGTCACCAACGTTTAACACTTCGTACGGACTCCCAGACGTCAAACTTAGCTCGGTGTTCCCTTGTAAACCATTTCCAAATCCCCCCCCCTTTTTTTTTTTACCACTCTTATGAACAATAATAATTAACACTCTTCTACCTTAAAGGAAAACTAAAGTCTGACCCAATTTTTAAGGAAATCCATCCACTTAATTGGGATATTAAATTTTGGATTAAACTATAAGACTAAATTACTTAAAACTACAATAAACTACAGATAATACCTTTCAGTGGCTGAAAGTCCCCACACAGAGCCCCACATATTGTTCCAATAATCTTGCATGTGACCTCTGAGTCTTTGTGCTTCCTTGCAGCTGAGGAAACCCCCTCCTCCTCCAAAGGTCGCACCATGCCGCTGCTCCTGCCGTGACCTCTGACTCCCCTTCCTTTTGGCTACTGGGTCAGACTGGCGGCACTCTTCTCACAAGTTTAAGGCTGAAGCACATTTCTCACAGAGGCCACATCGAGCATGACACTGATAGACTCGTGTGTACAACTTTGAAATGAGAGTTTGTCGAATTCATAAAGACGTGCGTACACAGGCTGCTCTTTCACAGATCTTTTTAAAATTGTGTTGATGAACCTGATGTCCTGCAAATGGATGTGGATGAATGGATGCCTCAAGTTATTAGACAGACAAATTAAGACATTGTGAGAGGTAAAGTAGTGTGAAACTGAGCACACACAGGTGTGAAAGAGACGTTTTTTTTAATTACCTAAATCAGAAAAGGCTGCTGAATGTGAGAAGTAATGAAGATGGAGTGTTTATGGTTAGGTGCACACCCACTCATTTTTCACCTGCATGGCGTACCCAGAAAGGAAAGCCTATAAATGTCAGAGACATTAATAGGATATAGGAAAGCCCTGATTCAAATAATATTTTCTTATTAGTGAAAGAAACAGAACTTTAAACTAACTAAATACACTTACTTGAGTACTCTACTTAAGTACAAATTTGAGTTCTTTTCGTCTTCTAACCCATTTTCGCTCCTGCTCCACACACAGTGTTTTACTTACCATTTAAATAACGTGAAACAGTGTGACCTGGATCACCTCTGATGACGTTTCCCAGTACTTTACTGATCAAACTGGTAATAATTTACACACAAAATCATGAAAAGATCAATCCACTATGTAAAGACCAAGCGAGGACATTTTTCTGCACTGATTATCTTACAACATGTGGCACTAAATGAGGGAACCTCACTGCCACACACTGGGTTTGGCTTATTCTTGTGTTCTGCTTTGATTAATGCACACTTTTGTTTGATGTGTATGTGAGATGTTAACCACGCCCACGTGGGTGTGGAGAGCCTCCTCTTGGTCCGGCTGCCAGCTATTTGGAGTTTGTTATTGGAGCGAGCTAATTGGTGTGAATTTGGAAGACCAAAACAGGAACCTTGAAGCGTTACTTGAGGAGTTTGTCTTGGTGTCCTGTCAGAGTGGGTGTACCATGAAACAGGGCTTAGTGAGCTTTCTTATTTATTTATTTTTTTAACCTGCTTCACTTATGCAGAACCAATAATCTGGCTTGGAGCAGTTTAAGGTCAGACTTTCAGGTTAAAGTCATCTGGAACCACCACGTTTTCACCAATTTTTTTCTTTACAGCGTGCTAAACTCTTTGCTGAGGGGAAAAGTTTTATATGTGGAAGCCGTTCATCATTCTCTTTGAGAAACATCTTACAGAGATCGCTCTGAAAAATGAAAAAAATCTCCCGTGAGTATCAGTTCTGCCTTGTTGTTGTTGTTACAGGAGAATAAACAGACTGTTTCGAGCTGATAGGAAGTCAGTAGTAACTCGGCCACATTTTACAGCATACATTTGTAGAAGAGCATCTCTGAATGCAAATGACCTCCATACTCACCAGATCTCAGTCCAAGAGAGGATCTTTGGGATGTGGTGGAAAAGGGGATGTGTGATGCTGTCTTGTTGTCAACGTGAACCAAAATCTCTGAGGAAAGTCTCCGGCACTTTGTTGAATCTTTGCTACGGAGAATTAAAGCTGCCAGAAGGAAAAAAAATGATCCCACCCTCTACTGGCAAGGTATACCTAATTAACCGGATCTCACTTGCACTTTTAGTAACATGAGTAGAAGGATGAATTTTTAACAAGCAAAATGATGGAAAGTTTTAATCATCATCCAATTAAATCGATTCTGAGGATGTTGAAGGGAGACATGTGTGCAGGACGATTTCTCCTTAAATTGAGAAAATAACCGGAGAGAAAAGAAAAGAAATTCAGCTTTATGCTCCCGGGACCAAGTGTCGATATTCACCACCCTCCAGAGCAAATTATCTCTCAATGCCGCACAGTATGTGCTTACAATATCGATGGAGGACAAGTTCAGTGCTCTAAAGTTAGACTGTAAAAAAGTCTGTGTGTTTCAGGCGTCTGTGTGTGCGCTGTGTGAGCGAGCTCCTACCAGAGGCCTGTCTCCCTCTGGTGGTCGCGGGTCAAAGGCTGGAGCTATGAAGTTCTTCAGGGACAAACAAGGCATCATGTGGGAAACACAACGTTTCACTGCCAAGATGTCCTGAGAAAATCTCACACAGCTGCTCTGAGCAATGACACTTTTAATTTGTGACATAAGATGTAGCCTGAATCTATTTAACTCAAAAGTTGTGAAATTCTTTTATGACAGCAGTCCCAAAACATGAAACACATTCAATAAAATACAAAGAAAAAAGAAAACTGAGTGGAAAACAAAATAAAGAGACTCAGTGTGTCAACTGAGACAACGGGACACGAGAACACTGTAACAAAACTAAGAACTACACTATTGAATAACTACAATTACAAGCAGACTAGACTAAGAACTATAAAACACAAACGGAGACTTTAAATGGACCCAGATATGTCGCTCCGTTTTTTTTGTACTTTTTAAATTTCCCAAGGAGCTAGAAAACCTGTGTCATCGTCGCTGGTATGGTTTGTACCTTAGGCTCATCAGAGACAATCATATCCAGGAAAATAATTTTCTTTACTCAGGCCATTGTTATGAGAAATATTCTTTATCCGCAATGAATCCTGGGATATGGTGGGCCATGAAGGATACACCCGACCCAGCCTTCAAATCTGGGGAAAAGGAGGACGCATTTGTCGCCTCATTTGCAGGACTCTTCAAATTTTGGACGGCTTTCGTCGCGTCGCTGTGACGTAATTGCCCAGAAATGCGGCCTTTGAAGCACGCTACCTCTGAATTTGGACACAGCATTAGTTTACATCTCAGCCTGAGCCAGCACAGCACGTTCAGGACAAACAAAGGTTTGTTTTAGTGTCGTTCTGTAACATTATAATTTCAGTCTTCAGAACAGATGCAAAAACTGGTCTCACAGCTTTGTGTTTTTAACACGTCACTAGCGGCAAAAATGGCTTAAGAAACAGTGAATGCTGCATTAGCATTTGTACAGCAGAAGACTGTGGGCTGTATTTCATCCCACATTGTTAACTTGGCACTAGCAAGCAGAAAAGGACTTAAATTACTAAACACAAACAGCAGTTATTGAAAGGCACTGATGGATGGGTGTATTAAGTTCAGTTGTACTGTACAGGCAGGGCAAAGGCTGTGGCAGTGTTACACATTTTGTTGTTCACACACTTTGTTGATTCCTTTTTCATTTAGTTTGCTTTTTACATATTTCTATGTTATTGTAAAAAAAAAAAAAACATAAGTTTCAAAGACTTATGAACAAGGCTGGAGCTGCCAGGCAGAAGGAGGAGACGAAGACCTCAGAGAAGATTCATGGATGCAGTGAAAGAGGACATGCAGAGGGTTGGTGTTGCAGAGGAGGATGCTGATAGGGTGAGATGAGGACATACTGAAAACGTCTTCAAACACCAGTTTCTTCCAACAATCCAGGAGCAACTTAACAACAGTCTGGGCATTTTCAACCATGATGGAGCACCATGTTACAATGCACAAACGGGCTAAGAGGGCTAAGAGGCCCGGACAGTATCAAATTAATATTGTGGATTCACAGACAGAAAACTCTCCAGATCCTAATCCAGTTAAAAATCTGTGGCTCAGATTGTGATGAGCTTGGAGAACTGATGAGGCAGGAATGGATCACAGTCAGTCACACCCCCCCCAAAAAAAAAATCAGCCCAACATGCCAACTTTAACTAATTTAATCGCACGTAAATGTGAACAAATGTATGGTGTAAAATGTCACACTTGACGGAATCTGGTCAAAAGAAATGGTAAATGTCCTGCATTTGTATAGCACTTTACTTAGTCCCCAAAGTGCTTTACACAATCAGTCATTCACACACTGGTGACTGGTGACCTGGGGCGCACTGACAGAGGCGAGGCTGCCGAACACTGGGCCACTGGGCCCATCACCAGTAGGCAAACATGGGGTTAGTATCTTGCCCAAGGATAGTTGGCATGCAGACTGGAGGAGCCTGGGATTGAACCACTAACCTTCAGGTAAGGAGGTGACCCGCTCTACCACCTGAGCTACAGCTCAAACTTCTTCTCCCAAGAAGTTTGCTTGATTGGCATTTAGTTTGTAACAAGCACATCTTATATCCAAAGAAGAAGGGTCAAAAATCATCCATCACAGGGGATTTGATCTATGTGCCAATAAAAATCTTTAAAACTCATGAAATGTTTAGAGTTGTAGTAGTAGTAGAGTTGTTCTTGGAAGCAAGTAGAAAACCATATGAATAAAAAATGAAAAACCAAATTTGTGACACTGCCAAAGCTTTGTTGCCATGACCGTAGAGTTTAGTGTGACACAGTAGACTGTAAAAATGCTGTGTTTTCATCATAGAGCTCTTGTTATGATCATTATTAAAGCAATTCTTAGTGCACACAAGAGGCTCTAAAAATCACTAACACCTTCCAGGAATTTAATTCAGACAGAAACAGCATCACTGAGTTTTTCCTCTGGAGGTGGATTAACACCCTGGTGAGCGTGTCAGCAGAAAGTGAGCAGTGTATGCTTCACACTGACACGGTTTATCTCTGAGCTGGATTTCCATCAGATCTGAGGGCGTACCTACTCGAACTCATTTAATGTAGACAAGCCATGTAAAAGGAATTGATCATGTTTTCACTTCTGAGCATCTATTTGTTTTTTTGTTGACACTTACACATTAAAACTGTACAGATTACAACAGCTGCTTAACAGATGTTGTGGTAAGAAAAGATTCAGAAGTTTAATTAACTTTGCAGAATAATAACAAACATGAAGAACATGTAGTAACATGTACCAATCAGCCAGATATATAATAATACAACATGAAAGACTAACATGGTTCCTACATATTTCTAAATATTTAGTGGGAACATGGATTCTCATGCTGTCTTTTTTTTTGTTTTTTTGTAAGAAATAAATGTCTTACTGTGGCAGATAGGAATGTACAGCAGATTACAAAAAGATACATGAAGGATAGCAGGCATGGGCTTTTCTGACTGTCAATAGAACTATCTTATTAAACTGGAAGTCAAACCCTGAGTTGCTTTCGTTTTTCCATCTTTGTAGCATGAACTGGATAACTGATACGATCGGAAACGCTGAAAGTAATTCTGGGAAATAATGGGATCAGAATGGCAGCCTGATTCAACAGTGATTCTCCATGCGGGCTGATGCCGCGCGCTCCTGTAGTCCTGGTCCTCTGTGTAGATCAAAGAGACAGTAACAGTGGACTGAAAGTGTAAAGCTGTTTTTCTACAACCTTCTACAAAGCTGCATATCTGCACTTGATCCTCCACGCTGCATTAAAGCGCTCAGAGAAACGTTTGTCACATAACTTGCAAAACATTAGCAAACATTTCACTGGATGGGACATTTCCCTGTTGTAAGAAGAAATGTATTATCCAAATATACTCAGCAGAACAAAGAGTAAATATTTGTTCTTCCTTTCGGATTATTTAACTCGCCCCCAGGTCTCAGTGAAAGCAGCAGAGCTGTTGAACAAAAAGAGTCGGGGAAAAAAGATATTTCCTGCCACATAAAGATCAGTTTTGGATTAAATGTTACTACTCTTCATTCTGCGAGTGTGTGTGTGTGTGTGTGTGTGTGTGTGTGTGTGTGTGTGTGTGTGTGTGTGTGTGTGTGTGTGTGTGTGTGTGTGTGTGTGTGTGTGTGTGTGTGTGTGTGTGTTACCTTAGAGAG
>VURO01048559.1:0-10385 GCA_015108175.1 Pelvicachromis taeniatus
GACTAAAAGCCGCAGGTGCGCTAGCCAGCGGGCTAGTAGCGCTAGCGACACGGGCTAGTAGCGCTAGCGGGCTAGTTGCTAGTAGCGGCGGTGCACGGCCAGCCTTGCAGGTGGAGGGCAACGGAGCAACTGCTCCACCAGCCTCGGAAGAGCCCCGCAAAGTGGGCCGCGCACCGCCGCCCGACCGACCCAGCCCTTAGAGCCAATCCTTATCCCGAAATGGATCTGACTTGCCGACTTCCCTTAGCTGCCTTGTTCTAACATGCCAGAGGCTGTTCACCTTGGAGACCTGCTGCAGATATGGGTACAGGGCCAACGAGAGCCAGCTTGCTAATCTAGTCTCTTTTTCGCGCTAATTCGTACGACACTAATTTGGTTGGCGGACGGACATGTGACCAACATATCACTCTTTTCCGTGTCTGATCACATGCCTTTCCTCCAGGCAAAATGGCGGAACAAACCAAAACAAATCCTCTTACGATGTCACAAAAATCATGAAAAAGCCTTAGAAAAGCCGCACCAGACAATAAGCCGCAGGGTTCAAAGCTTGTGCAAAAAGTAGCGGCTTATAGTCCAGAATATACAGTAATTATGTTTCCTGTTGTTTGAACTGTGTATGTTTGTGTTCAGACTTTAAACCAGAGCCAGACGTCGTCTACTCTTCACTGAAGTAGTCCACCAGTCCAACCACTGATGTCCAGCTGCTGGTCTCTAACTGGTCCCCCCAGCACCTCAGACCAGAGGACATCCACAGAAAGATAAAAATATTTATGTATCTTTAATGTCTTTTGTCCATGCCTTTCTTTGTTTAGAACTTGCATTGTTTAATATTTTGCTGCATAATCAGTAATGCAAATTATCCATGCATTGGTATATACATACTAATTTGAGTTGAGCTCGAGGTGCAGTTTACTCACATGGCATCACCAATAGGTAGAATATTTAGATTTAAATTCAATTCAATCCAATTCAGTTCAATTTAATTCCATTTTATTTATACAGCAACGAATCACAAACACAGTTGCATCAAGGCGCTTTATATTCGTATGTTAGACCCTACAATTGTAACCGGTTTCTGCTTCACCCTGCTGTAAAAAGCTGGCCCAAATAAACTCCTCGACTCTGCGTGGTGTTGTATTTTTAAAGACGAGAAGGCGTCTCTGGTTGATCTTTGCAGATTTATTTCTGTAATAGAAATATAATGGGTTCACCACACACCACTTCATGAAGGACATTACAGCACAGCAGACTGTTAGGATTACACTTTAGCACACAGAATATTATGCAATATTAAGCAAATGAAAAGTACATAAAACCCACAAAGCACTGATTACATTATCCATCAGTTGAGCTAACAAGTTTCATGTACAGCATTTTAGACCATCTGCAATCATTGGAGGAGGGAAGATTGGAGGCCCACATTAAGGGAGTTACAATAATCTAATCTTGAAGTGTTGAAGGCATGAATAAGTATCTCAAGATCCCTGCATGGTATATAGGGTTTAGCCTTAGCAATTTGGCTAAACACTATTCTAGGAACAACAGGTAAGCCAGCAGTGTGAGAGCGAAGTGCTGTAATGGGGTGATATGGTACTACAAGGTCATTAAGATAAGATGGGCCTGATTGTTTAAGACCTTGTATGTGAGGAGCAGGATTTTGAATTCAATTCTGGATTTAACAGGGAGCCAATGAAGGGAAGCCAATATAGGAGAAGTCTGCTCTCTCTTTCCAGTCCCTGTCAGGACTCTGGTTGCAGCATTTTGGAGTAACTAAAGGCTTTTCAGAGAGTTTTTAGGACATCCTAAAAACTTTAGGATGTCCTAAAAACATCCTAAAAACTGGACTGGACTACTAGAAGACAGTAGTCCAGTCTTCTAGGCTGGACTACTGAATTACAGTAGTCCAGCCTAGAAGTAATAAATGCATGAACTAGTTTTTCAGCGTCACTCTGAGACAGGATATTTCTAATTTTAGAGATATTGTACAAATGGAAGAAAGCAGTCCTACATATTTGTTTAATATTGAAGGACATATCCTGGTCAAAAATGACTCCAAGGTTTCTCACAGTGTTACTGGAGGCCAAGGTAATGCCATCCAGAGTAAGAATCTGGTTAGATACCATATTTCTAAGATTTTCAAGGCCGAGTACAATAACCTCAGTTTGATCTCAATTTAGAATCAGAAAATTAGAGGCCATCCAGGTCTTTATGCCTTTTAGAGACTGATGGAATCATGCTTTCATGATTCCATCAGTCACACTAATTAAACTGCCTTCTGCAGTTTAGAGCTGGGTGTCATCTGCATAGCAGTGGCTTATGCCCTCAGATGTCGGTGCGTTGGTGGTTCTGGATGTCCAGGGCTGGGTGCCTTATGTACCAGCTACCTCCCGGTGGCTGCTTAGCGGGGCCCTCGCATCTCGGGCCTCTGGGCCTGGGGCTGCTAGGTGAACCCACGTCTGGGGCTCTCCTCATCTCTTTCCAGGAGGGTGGCAGACGTGGGTTCTGATGGTCCTCCTTAGGATCTTGCACTCTGGGGCCTAGATGCCTGCTTTATGCCTTGGGGGACAGGGCTAGGGCTCCCCACAGTTATCCAGGTTATTGCAGTGGTGTTGTGTTTATTGTGTTGCTCTCTATTTCCTTTTTTGTTTCTCTCAAACAGTGATCTGGGTGAAGGTCAAGATGGGAGACGCCCCCTAGGGTAGTGGAGAACAACCGAGCTAAGATCCTGTGGAACTTCCAGATACAGACGGACATAATGGTGGTGGCAAACCAACCAACTGGACATAGTGGTGGTAGATAAACAGAAGAAGACAGCCGCAGTGATAGATGTATCAGTTCTGAATGACAGCAACATCAGGAAGAAGGAACACAAGAAGCTTGAGAAATACCAAGGGCTAAGAGAAGAGCTTGAGAAGATGTGGAGGGTGAAGGTAACAGTGGTCCCAGTGGTAAGCGGAGCACTCGGTGCGGTGACTCACAAGCTAGGAGAGTGGCTCCAGCAGATCCCAGGAACAACATCGGAGATCTCTGCCCTGAAGTGCACAGTCCTAGGAACAGCTAAGATACTGCACATGACCCTCAAGCTCCCAGGCCTCTGGTAGAGGACCCGAGCTTGAAGGATAGACCGCCCTAAGGTCCAGATGCCAGTGCTTGTGACACTCAAAACGTTATGAGTGTTGTAATTGAACAGTAGAAGCTTAGAGCACCTCCAATTGGGCCCTCATATATTTGCTGTCTGACTTTTAGTACACATTTGTTTATTGTCACTATTAGACATATAAAGAAACAGAGTGAAGGAACAAGATGTCCTTTAATACAATAAATAATTTTACTGCTTTTAAGTTCTTCATGTAAAACCATCATTAGCAACTTCCTGTTGTTGATTACAGTTCTTCTAACAGATGAACATTCTCACTACAGTGTTTACTGATTTGTGTAATAATAGTGTTCGTGTTGCAAGAACATGTTTGCTTTGTGCTCTGTGGTGAAGAGTTTCAGTCTGCAGTGGAAAAAGATGGCAGCTTTGTGGTCGTCCACCTGCAGCTTTCTCAGAAACACCCCCCAGTTCTTTGTGGTCACTCAGTGTTTCACAGCAAAGGTGTTAAAAAAAACTGTGAAAATCATTATTTGTTTTCTTCATGAGGCAACACATCATAAAAATGCTTTAGCCATCTTTAGCTCCCGTGTAGTAATATCTGAACTATTGTACCTGCAGTTATTTACTCTGCTGACATTTATTCAGCTGTGGTCTACTCAGCAGTGAGAACTGAAGACGTCAGTTATGGACAAACAACCATCAGAACAAGGAGGCCCAGGTACAGCTGCTCTTTATCTTACAACGCAGTATCACGGCAAAACGTGTAATAGGTTGTTCACCATGTTTCTGATCATTATGCAAAGCTAAGCTAATCAAACCACATCAGTGTATTCCAGGTGACATTAAAAATCAAAATTGCAGAGTTCCCAATTTTAATTGTCAAGCTCAGGTTTCCTAGACGGAAAGTCACAGTATCCCCACCAGACCAGCGCTAATCATCCAAGAAGAATGTTACCAGCCATAAAACTGAAACTTTTATTCTGAACTGCCACTGTTATATATATTTTGACTCCCTAAATTAGCTATGTAAAGGACACTGTTCAGCCTATATCTGCAAACATGGAAAGAGCAGATACAACAGCTTTTAAGCTAAAAAACACGTATTGGTCACTTTGCTAACTCTATTATGCTAAGAAGCAAAACCAATTCTGTTTTTCTTCACTTCATTGACTTTACTGGTTTAACATACTCATCTGTGTTTTTTGAGTGTCCTCAAACCACTGACATCTAAAAATCTACCAGGCTGAACTGGGACTATGTGTGATGCAGATAGATTGTTTCCTGTTGTTTGAACTGTGTGTGTTTATGTTCAGACTTTAAACCAGAGCCAGACGTCGTCTACTCTTCACTGAAGTAGTCCACCAGTCCAACCACTGACGTCCAGCTGGTGGTCTCTATCTGGTCCACACAGCACCTCAGACCAGAGGACATCCACATAAAGATTTTTAAAAATATATGTGTGTCTTTTCAATTCCAAGAATAAAAGTTTGATTGTCTTGTATTTTGCAGCAAAATCTTTAATGAGATTCATTTTTTGTGTCATTATTTTTTTATATAAAAAATGTAATCGACATTGATTATCTGCTCGTATCATCGTGTATTTAAAGTGAAATGTCTCCCTCTAGCGGTCATATATAAACCATCCATGAGGATGGCTTCAATCATCACTGTTTCTCTGCACAGCTTTAGTTGTAGTGTTCCAGGCTGGCCTTATGGTGGCAGTGTTGTCTTATTGTTAGGCCTATAGCTGGCTCACAGAGAAATACCGTATATTAATAGCTTCTTAGAAACATGTGTTTGAGCAGTAACGTAGATTAAGAAGTTACAAGCTCAACACCACCATGAACAAAAATCTAAATATTTTTTAAAGGTGCATTCATTATGTAGGATTTCATATATAATTATGGCCATTTAAAACAAACAAAAATGTTGATTCTGTTCATCTGGAACAGGGAAAACAACGACAACGAGCACAGGAAGACACAGCCACTAAATACAAAAGGGATAATGAGAGAAGTATACAATAAAACAGGAAACTGGAATTGAGGAGCGGCAGACTAGAACACGAGGGAGAGAGAGTGCAGATGTGATGGGCTGGGGAAACATAGATGAACATGACAAAGTAAAAGACAGGGAGGGGAAACAAGGCATAAGAACACACCTAAGCACACAACACAGACACACTGAGTGAGACATAGAGGGCAAGGACACGAGGGGAAATCCAATAACTAAACCTAAAAGATACAACTGACGTAATATGGAAAGATCCTTGGAAGCAACAAAACAGACTAAACCAAATACAAAATGAAAAAAAAAAAACACAGGAAACTAAAACCGCTGGGTAATCGACACAGGACAATGACAAACTTCAATATAAGGTGGACAAAGTTCTCTGTGGATTTATGGAGGCTACAGCTAAATACCACCAATAACATACTAGATTCTTTGTTATGTCCTGATTTATTCCTCATTAGTAACTATCCACTAGGGGGTGCTGCAATTGCCTCAGCTTCACGTCTTTCCACAAGTGTGTGAAAATCCACTCAATCCCACACACCTTCTGCTTTATTTTTAACTGACTGTTTGATGACCATTGTTATGTTTTTGTGTTAGCTCACTGTGAGCACAGAGAAAGGAAGTGCACATGTCATGGTTGCTCTTAGAAAAACCAAAAGGAACATCTCCAGTCTTCATTGCATGTCTTGATTTCACATGATATTTCTGTCTCTGAAAGCATCTTAGTGGAGGAACAACCAAGGAGAGAAGAAACTGTTCACATCCAAAGAAGCTGGAGGTATGAAATCTGTTTGTTTTTTACTCATAAATAATGGACTTAAAGATGAAGGTAGCTGTCATTAATCATTGAGTTTCCATATTTAGTTTATACAGAACATGATATTTAAAAATTCATTAAAATATAAATTGATGAAAGCATGAAAGTACTTTTCAGTTTTACTTCAGATTTTTACTTAAGAAGTAAATGTAATTAGTTACATGTGTGAATAAATTTTATTTACTTTTAATAAAACAGCAGTGTGTGTTAAACAGTGTGTTCTGGATCTCAGAGCTACATTACATAATGATAAAACTATGGTTTGGACCAAATGATTGAATAATGTTTTATAATAAGATGTTTCAAACTGTTTGGATTGATGAGACAGGCTGAGCTGACCACAGCTATGTTAGCTCTAAGAAGCTTTGATATGAAATCACTTCACAGTCAAATGTTTCATGAACACAAAACAACAAGGAGAGAAAAATCTGGTTTGTTTGTAATGTTAATAAATGCATTTACTGTACACACCACAGGTCGTGTCATTGATTCACAGGGTCGAGCTGTACCAACGACAAACACACTGAACCAGTTTAACCAGGATGTTGACACTGACACACAGATCTGATGAGGATCTAGTGATTAATTAGATCAAAAAATTGATGATTTTTAAACCATTTTAAAGTGAGGACTTCATGAAGGAAGTGTGACATTCTTCATGTGAGTCACATCTCCACAACCACAAAGCTGATTTTACAGATCCTATAAAAACGTTTCAGAACAAACTGTTAGTGAGTTACTGTTGGCTGGTTTCATCTGTCAAAACACATCATATTAACTGAATTCAATGTGTTTTATTATCTGAAGAACCTAAAAGCTGTCAGACTTTATCTGACACAATATTGTTCTTCGTGTTGTCATTGTTCTATTACGTGTCTTATTCTATTGTCAAGTGTCCTTGGGTGTCTTGAAAAGTGCTTTATAAGTATAATCTATTATTATTATTATTATTATTATTACTACATAAAACCAGCTGTTCTGGAGAACTTTGTCCAGCAGGTGCTTCAACAATTTTAAATCAAATGACAGTAATCAGAGTACAGGAGAGTAGCTGAGTACATTTCCTCTCTTTGACTGAGTTGATTTTCTTCTTTTTATTGGAGGCTGCAGCTAAATGCTGCTTCCTCCATAGAACAATATAGATTTGTATACAGTGACGTCATGTTGAAGTTTTTTGGCTGATGATGGTCTTTAGTATGTAGCTGATGATTGATCATGAGATCGGTTATGTTTGTGTTGTTCTGTGGAGATCATTCAAGAACTGAACCTGTGAAACACTCAGACCTGCTTTAGATTTCACTGCTTTAGTTATGACGCACTTATTTATGATTTCTCTACAGCGCACCATACCAACCATCAGTAAGTGGTGTGAAGTGATATCAGCAGATTTAATAACATGGAAATGTCTGCTGGAACTACGCTTTGCTGGACTTTGTTAGTTTTTGCCCTCTTCGTGTCTGTTTGTGGAGGTGAGATTAAGCGCTTAAAAAAAATCTTTGGTGTCAACATGAGCAGATTAATATTAGATCTGTCATGCAATGGTACTGTATCTATTGGGTGCAGTTCCCTCTTTTCTTCCTATCTTCTCAGATATAGCACACTGCATCAGTATCACTGGTTCAGTTACTATGGAAACCCGTTTCCGCCACACACAAAAAAAACTATCCATAACTCGAAATTTCGAGTTACTTTCTCGAAATTTTGAGATAAGAAGTCAAAATTTAGACATCTTAACTCAAATATTTGAGAAAAATAAGTCGAAATTTCAAGTTAGCGCTGCCAATCAGGAGTCTACATGTATGACGTCATTTCCTTGTTACCCGAAAGCTGAACCCAGCTACAATTGCTACAGCTAAGCTACCAGTATTACAGACACCGGTCATGAATGTACAAATTGCTGAGTATTTTCAGCATGGTTTCACAAATGATGAAATCCTACAACACAACACAAAAAAAACACTCTTCAAAAACACGTAGTACATACATTAGTGCCTACTGCTATAACAAAAGGGCAAAAAGGAACCCTTAAAAACAAACAAAATACTGATAGCCTCAGTGGTCAGAATACCGGCTGTGCCTTGCTGTCAATTTGAAGCACCATAAAACAAATTAAAACACTGGTACATCAGGGTGTCGTCAGTGGTCCACCCTGGCAAAACAGCAGCTGGAAAATCTGAAAATAAAAATAGGACAGCACTTATATAGGGACCACCACGTGCCGCAGCAGCCTCGCGCTGCCTGGCTTCATACATTAAGCACAGTTACCTGTCTCCAAGTTCACACTCAGATCTGTGCTGGCAAATGGTGGCAGCATCCACTGTGAGGCTTTCTTGCAGAAATAAAACAGTGTGGTCCTCCTAGAACGGCGCAAACAACCTTAAGCCTCCACTACATTTCCACACACACAAGGGACAGTGCTGATAACCTACCCCACGCTAGTAGACGGCTGGAACACCACGACAAACTGTCATACACAAACCAAAGAAAGGGCCAGACAGCACAGCTGCTCCAGATTCATTAGACAAGGCGCAATCACCTGCACCTGCGGTTCTAAAGGGGAAAGGCCGAGCTCCGCCTACCAGGGGCGGGTCCCAGACTCAGGTCTCAGCCGGCACATTAGCTAATGCTGCTAACTGTACCGAGACACTTGGAGCATAAACATCACGTCCCGTAGACTTTAGTTTAAGCCATATACAGTCCCTGTAAAAAGAAAGTACACCTACACACATTCTTCATACACCATGCCTGTAGAAATCAGTCCAATCAAATGAGTCAGTTACAGTGACATTAAAAACACAGTTAATATGTATATCCCAAAAATTTTAATCAAATTACAGTTTTAACTTTGAGAGTAGAAGGAATAAAAAATAGTGACCAATCCACGAGAGGGCGCTCGCTTCTAGAAACTACTGCAAAAAGAAAGCTAATGAACTTTTTCAGCTTGATGCTTTAATATATTTAGATTTGAATAAACAACTCATCAATAATTGCTGATGGTAGTGCACCGTTTGGACTCATATAAATTCAAGGTTGTCATTATTTGTTTATTTTTATTTCATAACATTAATGTTGAAATGGTAATGTGATTACACAGGGTCACCTCTGCTGTGTTGTCGATAAACTTATGTAAATATTCGTATTACCGTCTCAGTACTGATGAGGACCTGGTGTACACTGTTTAGCATTTTAACCGATATGGTCAAAGTTTAATTTTCTTTTTTTTCTTTTATACTTCTCACATCCATTTTGGTAACTTATTCTTTTTTCTTTTCTTCTATTTTCTAAAGTTAAACCTAACACATAAGAGCATCAGATTTATCCAGCAAGGGGAAAGCAAAAGACTCCTAAAATGTTCTTAGCCTGAGTGAGTCCCCTTGAACCCCACCGTCGCTATGAAACAAGCTGGTTTTATTTGCTCCTTTCAAGCTAACC
The DNA here is from genome assembly GCA_015108175.1 of Pelvicachromis taeniatus. Taxonomy (NCBI): domain Eukaryota; kingdom Metazoa; phylum Chordata; class Actinopteri; order Cichliformes; family Cichlidae; genus Pelvicachromis; species Pelvicachromis taeniatus. The sequence continues at coordinate 9,363 of VURO01048559.1, forward strand.
ATTCTCTGATTGGCTGCAACATATTTCAACAACAGCTAGGCAGAGCCTCTGTGTCATGACTTGCTGTGTGCAGGCAGGAGAAAGATCCAAAAGCAGACTTCGCCTGAGACAGGAGTGGAACTCAAAAAACAGCTTTATTAGCTGCCAGAAAACAATACAAAAATAAAGGGCATGAATATAATCCACAAGGGGGCCACGAGGAGACACACAGCGCAGGGTACAGACGTTAACAACACGACAGCAAGCACAGAAAACACAGGACTTAAATACACAGGACATAACGAGGGGAACGAGAGGCAGGAGGTGAACACAGCTGGGAGACATCAGGGCTGGCGAGCACAGGGAAGCAAAACTGAAAACACTGACATGAGACAAAGACCTTCAAAATAAAACAGGAAACACAAAAGCACAGAGAAGACAGACAGAGGCACAGGCTTAACACAGGGATTTGACAACAGAGGGAACACAGGCAGGGAAGCGCAACACAGAGGCTGAACCCTAATCACAAAACCTAATCAAAACATGGGAAAATAATAATCAACACTGCACACTAAGAAAACAGAACAACAAACCATGGAGCAGCAAAAAACCAAAACACAGACAGAAATAAATACAGAACACACAGTGTAGGGGAAAACTAAACACAACACAAAGCACAGAGACACATGAGGGCAGGGGAACAGAACAGCACAAAAGTAATACTAACAAAAAACTCAAAACGCAGGGCCAACGACCCAGGACCATGACATTCTGTGTCTGATGCCACTTGAGTATATCCCCTCTCTGTGACGTCACACAGATCCAAGTAGAAACTGTGTGTGAATCTGAGCGTTTAGAGTAGCCTGAGCTTTCGGCTCAAGTAACATCCAGTGGATGTTAAACATGGACATCCACCACTGGAACATCCACCACTGGAATATCCACCACTGGAACACCCACCACTGGAATATCCACCACTGGAACATCCACCACTGGAATATCCACCACTGGAACACCCACCACTGGAATATCCACCACTGGAAC
>VURO01048560.1:11527-23215 GCA_015108175.1 Pelvicachromis taeniatus
GTGTTTTGTTGTGTGTGTGTGTGTGTGTGTGTGTGTGTGTGTGTGTGTGTGTGTGTGTGCACAGATAATTAGTCCCATTTGTGTATGAGACTGGTGACTCCTAACAGATTCCAAGGTCAAACACGCTCCTGTCTTGACTTGAGTCCTGCTAGCTGGAGCTAAATGCTAACAGACTTTATGTAATTCTGTCAGATAAACAAGTTTGTTGCATTAATGCTGTTAAATGGGGTTACTGGAAATATTGGTTTGTGCACCAGAACGAGCACTGGTATCCTTACTGTCAAAGGAGACAGTCAGTCACATCATTTTGTGGGATAGTGTTGCAGAAGGCCTTGCGGTTACAACTTACCTGTGATGTAAATTTAACTCGGATGTATAAATCCAGTGTTGGAGGTGAAAGTAGGGCCACAGGGGTCCCCTGGAGATGGACGAAAGAGCTGCGTGTGGCACAGGTTTGAGACCCCTGCATGACAGGAACATATTAATAATCTAAACTTAGTCTTTTTACATCTGAAATCAACATTAGTCTGAGATTTATGGAGGACCAAAACTGACCAAAATAAATAAAGAGGCGATTCAGTAAAAAATGTTTATATTATAATTTATATTTTCAGTTTTATTTATTGTGAAGTGTATTTATTTATGTATGTATTTGACTGAAGTTATTCAATTCTGTATATTTTATTATTTACATTCCATTGTAGCGTTCTGCCTATTAATGCAGATGATGGGGTGTCATTTAGAGTCGTGGGGTTTATGGACGCCAGGCTTGCAGAAAGACGGCTACAACTGGGATGTTTAGCTCATCAAGCAGAACATTGAAATAGTAAAATCTAAAGTAAACCGAACAAAACAGTTAGAGTCCTCCATATCAATCTATGTGCACCGTGCGCTAACGCTGAGCTGAGGAGAACACATTCAGGGGTTAATTCTCCCTTCGTTCACATTTTACATTAAGCTGTGAATCGTGTTCTAGTACAGCCCACGAATAAAAATATGGAGCTGGAAGTAAGTGTAATAGCTCCCCTTTAAATAAAGGCATGGCAACTGGTTGCACGTTATTAGGGGAGTGCAGTTTTCTTAGTCATATGCAGGGTTGCACAACTATTTTAATTATCTTAATTATCGATATTATTATTGTAACGGCTACTTTAGAGAAAAATTCTTTGCATAAGGTGAAAATTTCTTCTTCGTCTTGCTCTGTGTGTCTGTGTGTGTAATTGTCCAATGCCTCTTTAAACCGCATGTCTTTTGAAATAAGGAAGTGGCTTCTGATTGGCTGCTTTGTTGGGCTGTGGGCGTGTTACAGCAGCTGCAGCTGAGCAGGGGATAAAAGCCGAAGCGGCTTCTGAGCCGAGGCAGACTGCGAGTTTGTAGATGATCTCCCAATGACACACACACACACACGAAAATCAGTGTGACAGAGATGAGTGATCTGTGTGGGTGAACAGGAAGAAAGACAACAGAGATGAAGCAAAAGTGGAATAGAAAAAGAGGGTGGGGGCGGGATTGAATGAGGAGGTTGAGGGCAGCTGATGAGGGGAAAAAAATCAGAAGCAAAAATGAAGAAAGATGTAAAGCAGTCAGGAGGAAATTAGAGATGTGAAGGAGTTAGAGCGAAAGGGCTGACACGGTGAGCAAAACGCAAGGAAAACAAGGGTGGTAGGAGGAGAGAGGTGCATGTCACAGCTGGGATGCACAAGAGCGGGGATGGAGGAGTAGAAGAGGAGGAGAGGAAAAGGTACATGTGACTGGGAGCGAAGGATAGACGGGGGGGAGAGGCGAGGTGGGAGGAGAGGAGAGGAGAAGAGTGGCGTATGTCAGCTGGAGAACAATAAGAGGCGTTCATGACACGTCTCCAGGGGTATCGACTCAACGTGTTCCTCCTAATAGGAGCTAAAATAATTAATAACTTCCTCCGCGGTTCTCTATTCCTCCGTCTCCCTCTGTTGCTCTCACACAGAGCCGTTCAGATGCTGCACATATGTAGGCACGCACACACTGGCGAGTAAACGGCAACTTCCCCTTCCTCCGAAAACACACACATTGTAGTGAGACGGGAGAGAGGGAGACTCCTGTTCTAATGTTCTCGCACATGAATAAGTGATGGTGTTAGGAAGTGACAGTACGGGCGGGAGGGTGGTCGCGTACGTGAGCGTGTGTGTGTGTGTGTGTGTGTGTGTGTGTGTGTGTGTGTGTGTGTGTGTGTGCAAACACACTTTTTTTCTCCTTTTCTTTCTTGCATGGCTGGTTCCTCGGGACACCAGAACCATTGCTCTGGAACAAAGCCTACCACTGGTGTTCATCAGTTTTGTTGGTGTGTGTCTCTGTGTGTGTGTGTGTGTGTGTGTGTGTTCATTGTGTTTCATGGCCATGTGTGTGACATGCTGATGTTTATGGCCTGAGGGCACGAGGGGAGAGCGTGAGTAGGAGGAGGAGGAGAAAAAGGCAGAACTACAGATAGAGAGGGAGGGGAGGACCGGCGAGGAGAACAGGGCGAGAGAGAGACGAGTGTGTGTAGTCATTGAGATGTTGAAAGCGAGCCGCAGGCAGTCTGTGTGCTCTCTCTCCCTCTTTAATTCTCCCCACCCCTCTCTCTCTCTTTCTCTCTCGTCTTTGTGAGCTTGGAGAGCAGATAAAAGCCGTCCCAGTCTTGAGGACAATACCGACCATCACAGCTTTGCAGCAGTCGCCGTCGCCTACCTGCCTCCTCTTGTCTTTGTAGCATGAGAAAGTGTCTCCAGTGCCAGTTCAATGTGTATATGCTGCAGACACACACTGACTGTCTGCATAGATGTAGAGTGCTTCAGCCTGAGCTCCGTCTGGTGTCACATTAAGCCCTTCCACCCCCTTGTTTTCAGCCTGTGAGCTCCTCGCTCATGCAGCTGCAAAGTTACAGGCTACTTTATCTGCTGTAGATCTCCTGTAGAGGATGAATTTCATAGTAGGGATGCACCTTTTCATCTTTTTCAGGTTTGATATTTTGACGACACCTCGGCTAGTGGTAGCTGTCGATCCCAAGTACAATTATTTCACACATAAAGTGGAGTTTGTGGTTGCTAGTGTAGTTATTTGATAACAAGTTTGCGTCCTATGCAGACGAGCTTGTGTTCAATCAGGCCTGACAGAGAAGAGGCCACGCACAGGCAGAATGCTGATTGGTTGAGAAGTTTGCTTGAACAGGAAACGGGAGTGTCAGCAGAGCAGAGGCGCGAAAAATCATCAGATGTCCCCAAAGCAGCACGAGAAGCACAGATGTTGGCTGTAGTGGACAGTTTGACTAACAATCACGTTTACTTCACTGTAAATGGGTCATCTTAATTAGCACGCACAAAGCTGTGTGTCTTTAGCACTGCCCCCTAGTGACAGGAAACAGCTGCAACATGTAGACGAGGATTTGCAAAGTGCCGAGTCCCTGAAGGCAACACCAGGCTTAACTTTAATCAAATGCAACAAATGAATGAATACGAATTTAATTTATATAAATGATATATAAAAATTAGATTTTTAAGATTTATTTTTGATGATGTAATGAAGATAAGACATGAAAGTCGGATAGAGCGTGAAAGAAGGCACATAGAGTGAAGCCGGGTTAATGCGTTGAACCTCGCAGCACGTGATCACATGCTCAGTCACGTGAGCTATTTCTCACACCAACCTCACAAACGGAGCAAAACCAGAACGAGATGGGCGAAGGGAAGAGTTTGACTGACGACGACTCATTATGTTAGCAAAGCCTCCAAAGTGGGCTAAACCTGATGTAAGTTAACCGTCGAGACAGTGAGAGAGCGCTTAAAGGGCGACTAAACTACAGCACCTCAGATAAACAAGGAAAACTTTGAGGAAGGAGAAATGAAATCCCTCCAACCTGCTGACCCTATGCTCTTTGATTTCTTCCTCATGCCTCCGGCATGCTGTTGCTGTCTGTGCCATAGCACAGACAGCACAACATAGAATTAAACTATAGCCTGCTGTCACGAATACTCAATATAGCTTTTTTGGGTTAGGATATTTGATCCAAATTTTAAAGCAGCGCATCCCTAATTGATAGGATGAATGGTAAAACTCATCAGGATACATATTTTTGAATGAATCTAAAGCCAAATTCACACAGGTGTAGAGACTCTCAGATTTCAACCAGCGACAGCAAACAACCTCCAGCAACCACTCACCAACTGGTTGGAGAATGCACAGGTTTCCCTAGTGACCAGATGTTGCCAGGGGGTCTCCAGCTGGTCTCTAGGCTTGTGTCACTGGAGCCTAAAATGCCCCTGCTGTACACCTGTGACAGTACAAACAACCCACAATGACCAAAACAAAGACTGCCGTAGCTTAAAGTGGACGTTGTGATTATTAGTGGAAATATCTGAGCCGCGTGAATCTTCTTACATGCAGAGTCTTGACTGCGTATCGGAGCAGCGCCCTTAAAGAGTCTGTATATTTTCACTCAACCTTGACCTCATGAATGAACGTCTCTCCACATCAGCAAGCATTCAGTAAGCAACCGTCACCTGTCGGTGTTTGTGCTGCATTTGCTGCACCGTTTTGGCAGCCATTTTTTTCCCCCATACATCAGGGTCGCATTAAACCCCGTCAGAACCAGCAGCGCGGGTCTATTTTTAAATGCTGTGTGTGAGGTTAACGCAAAGTTTTGGATTGCGCGTGTGTTTGTTTGTGTGTGTGTGTGTAATGCGCTGAAATTATGTGTAACCAATATCACATTTACTGCTGTGTGTGTGTGTGTGGCTACATTAGCAGATGTGTTTGGCTGGAAGTCATTTATATGGTAATGATGTCATTTACCTCTGAAATGCATCTCCCTCAACACTGCCAAATAGGGCTTATCCATATTGGCAAAGCTGCTGTGTGTGTTGCTTATGTGTGTGTGTGCGTGCGTGTGTGCATGTGTGTATTTGCTTTCTGGAAGGATAGCATGGGGTTGCAACATCTGCATGCTGTAATATATCAAGATAAATTGTATTTGCAAGTGTTTGTTTGTGTGTGCGTGCACAGTGGTTTGTTTACCTTGTGTTGATAGGAATGTGAAATTTCCAAGGTTTTGTGGGGAAATGCAGAAGTCATGTGACCGTAGTGAGTCAAAGCCTGCAGCTACACAGCCTCGCTTCCCTTTTGCTGATGGGCAACGGCACATGTGCACAGACACAACACACAAACGTAGCACTTATGTTTGATCAGGCGACATGCAATCTAAGAGCGCTGCAGGGCGCACATGACGTCACCTTTCCTCGGCCACCGCGCACACATACATACGAGAGCGTTGGCGAGCTCTGAGGGTGACAGACAGACAGCAGGAAGTGATCCTGCCTGCAGATTTGACCCAACGAGCCCCAGAGCACCCTCATTAGAACACCAGCCCGCCCCCTTGCCAACCTCGCGTGTGCATGTTTGTATTTGTGTGCTCGGTCTGCCAGCCTCTCACTGGTATCCACAGGCCTTAAATAACCACGCAGAGCCTGTTGCTTTTGCGATAACTATCATTAACATGCTGATTACAGGTCTGGGCATCTTAAAATAACACATACACACTGGGGCCGTGGATCAATACTTGCATGCTGGGGTAATGATGGGTCTGCCTGCCCTGCACAGATGAGAGAGATGATGCATTACGCAGGATGGGCTCGATGGAGGGAGATGTAGTGAGAGGAGAGCCGAGGAGGAGGGGCTAGCAGCTGAAAACGAGCAAGGCAGAGAGGTGAAGACGGATGAATGAAGAGTGATGACGACGGCGATTTACAGGCTGGCTAAAAGTCTGTTTAGTAATGGTATAAAAGCACAGTTTACACGCGGCCAGCGAGAGTGACCACACACACACATGTTGGAAGAAAGCAAACACGTGGAAACAAAACGCCACAGCACAAAGTTGTTGTTGCATTAAATGAAAATCAGCCTGCCATGAGATGGGATCAATGGGATGAAAGAGGCTGAGAGAGGGAGAGGCAGGGAAAGAGGAGCGATGCATTGTAGAGGTCTTGATAGATTAGTATATTTGTCTTTTGTCATCCCTCATGATTTCTGCCCAGAGGCAGAGCGGTGAACAAACACACTTGCGCGCACGCCAGCCGTGGACAAAGATGTCCGTGTACAATGAACAGTGACAGAACAATTGGTCAGGTCCTTTAGTAAGTCAAATAATCGGGAAAAATAACGTGTGACGGTGCAGTTTGTGCTGGATTTATGTAGCGCTGTCCATCTGCTACAACCATAGTACAAAACGTGGACGCAACTTCTGCATCTGACCTGCTTTTAACCTCTTTTTTTTATGGCCAGCAGGGGGCGACGTCTGTGGTTGCAAAAACTTCCAGTTGCATAGAAAGCTATGAGAAAAAAAGACTCTGGCTGCCTTTGAATTGACCTCAGTAAATATAGTTTATGGTCACTCATTATGCTTCGTACGGAATAAAACACGACGTCTATATTGGCAGCAATAAGCGAGAAGAAACCGCATTCAGATGTTTCAGGATAATGTTAATGTTTGCAAACACCTACCACATAGGCTGTATATAAAAGATGGACTAATGCTAGCACAATAAACTCAGCAGCTCCAATAACAAGGGCCTGTTATCTACAGTTTGGGAGTTGCTAAAGCTGCTAAGCTGAAGTTTAGCTCTCTTTTATTACCATATATTTTATTTTTGGAAAACAACTACCGCAGACCCGTGCAGGTGTTTGCTGAATCGCGTACTGCTCAAGTCGAGCGAAAGACTGTATATAAACGATGGACCTGACAAGTAGCGCGCCAAAAACATGCATTTTTCCTATCTGCCTGCAGGGGGCGGCTTCTGTGACTGTAAATAGAAGGCCAGTTGTGTCCTTGAGTTTAAACACTTTCTTAATAAAATGTTTGCATTTAGTCAGTGTTGTTCTCATGTAGAGTAAAAAGGATGATAGAGCAGTATATTCTTTAGAGGAGGCCCTCTTTATGATTGATAAATCGCTAGAGTGCAGCATCCTCGGTTTCTTAGGTCAGTCCATCAGATGGCGATGGTGAAAAACATCAACTTGAGGCTTTAAAGCAAGAATTCACGACCGTGTGTCACAGTGTCATGACGTCTCCTTCCATTTATTTACGCCTAACATAAATGTGGCCTTAACCTGTAAGAAACCTTGTGTTTTTTTTGTACGCTGATGACAGGCCAGGCTGCACTGTCACTACTTTTTTTTTTTTTTATAGCTGTAAACAAAAACAAGAGCAGAAAACACTGTTTTGCACGTATACTAATTCCTCCACTTGGTAACCTACGATAAAGTAAGTAAATGATCTCTTTGCTCACTTGTACAGAGTGAAGTGTGAGCGCGTGTTTGCCTTTTCCCACGCACGCTTGGATCTTGCATTTGTTTCCTGCGTGCTGCACGCACACCGGATTGGACTTTGTTCTTTCCAGGTCTGGTGGAGATGTGTGTTTAAGCAGTGTAAACACATGCATGTATGCTCAGACGCAGTCAAAGAATCACAGCAGGGAGACAACAGCCGTCTACTACTGCGTGACCTAGTTGTGCACACGGGAAAATTAGACAGAGGATGGAAACGGCAGCCTTTCTTTCAGGCACCAGCCTGCTCGTGTCTCAACAGGTGATGTTATAAAGGCCAGCTGATCAATTGTTTGATGAGTCCACAGGAAAGCTGATGCATATTGCCTCCTCTAAACAAATTGTAGAGAATGATCTGATCTGTACGGCGGCCCTGAGAGGCCAAACCGACTGCAACTTCAGAAAACACCTGCAAGAAGAAAAACGCTGCAAAAGCACACAAAACACAACGGAAGTGTTTCTGGGGAGACAATAACCCGACGAACCAAAAGCTACATTAAACATTATCTTTGTTAGAATTATCTTTGTATGTCTATTCCAGATATGTGTAGTATTATAAGAATCATGAGATTACAACACATTTGGTTCGTGCAACTGGTCCATTTCGTTGTGTTTTGTATGCTTTTGCAGCGTTTTTCTTTTTGCAGGTGTTTTCTGAAGTTGCAGTCCGTTTGGCCTCTCAGGGCCACCGTAGATCTGGTTTCTTGACCTTCATTTAGCCTTAAGGACACGACAATATTGGTATATTTGTATTTATAAAGACTTGAGAGCTGTAATTTATACCCAAGACCTTTACAGACCTCAGTCGGGCAGCTTTCTCCTGTTTTATCACTTGGTCGTGGCGCTAACCTTCAAATCTCGCTAAAGCTTAATGATTTTTCGTGTCTTCGGGAGAGTCTGACTGTAAAACGCTGTATTTGATATTCCTGACGCACACTTTCTATCATGTGCCTTGATTGTTTGGCCTTACTTTTGTCCCCATGTCTGTTTTTGTTATGCGCCGGGTTATGATTGTCGCAACAAAAATCCACTTTGTTGGTTTGGTAAAATAAAGCTTAGAAGAACAAGTGGAGCTTGGATGTAAGAGACACCAGGAGGAAGGAATAAGGAGACGGGTGTCGTGACTCAAGTTAGTGGGATGTGCTCTCTTGTGGACATCGATCTGCACGACTAAGGACATCTGGAGCACAGAGCGCGCGCACACACAAATACACGCACACACATATAGCAGTTTAATTCATTCCACCCAGAAAGGCATACACACACACACACACACACACACACACACACACACACACACACACACACACACACACACACACACACACACACACACACACACACACACACACACACAGGCAGATCATACTGCCCAGCTTACACACACACAGATACGCACACACATCACTGAAAAAAAGACAAAGTCATAAAAAACTGAAATGATCGAACACTGTAAGATATGATATAACTTACAATGGGGTTTAATTTTGAGCCTGTGAAAATGTGGGATTACTTATAAAAATGGGTGGAATACTTGAACAGTTTATGGAAAAACTGTTTGAAATAAACTACATGTAGTGTTTTGAAAGGTAAGACAAACGTTCTCCAATCCTTCTGCCTACTTCAGCTTGCCAGTTTTATATTAGAGAGAATGCAATACATCAGTTCTATCAAGCGCTAGTTCCTTTGACTCTGCAGTTCCCATTGGCCCAATATGAGCATGCTGTTTGGTGATGGCACAGATTCACACATTTAGTTGCATTGATTTGTATGAACAATTAAACAGATCAATTTAAATTAATTTGTGAAATATGTCTGTAAGAAAGGCTTTATATCAGTCATAACTAAGTTGACTGTTACGGAAAGTTAGCTAAGGTTAACTAGTCTGGATATTAAAGCGTTACCAGCAGACCCATAAAACTGTTCTTAAGCCTGAGAAGAGATGGTCTGTCTACTGGCCTGTGTGAAGTGAATCCATTTTTTATGAGATTACAATACTGGCAGCTCAATCAGCATGCAGCACAGCATGCAGGAATGCAGGCTGCTGATCATGCTGCTGCTTCTGCTTTCCGAGCTGCATCTAAAGCTGGCTTTCTGAAGCACTCTACATGTTGTGTTTACGTCTGTGGCAGTATTGACTGATAATGTGTTGAAGCAATCCAGTGACAGTTCCTGTGGTCAAGGGTTGAAGAATTCACTGCATCCTTGTCAGTGAATAAGTGGAGTGGATGATAATGTCATCCCCCCACCCCCCCTTTCTAACATTATTCAACCTTTACAACTAAAATTTTCAAATTTTTAAACAGTATGCTGGCATGCAAGTGTGTCACTTTTCTATTTAAAAGTAGAGGTTTGCTACTGAACAAAGCATTACCATGAACAACATCAAGGAATGTTTGCAAACTAAAGAGAAATCAAGTCTGACTTACTTTGCAGTGTAGCGGTAGTTTCATCTAAAGACCTGCTCTACGCTTCTGTACTGTTTAAGAAGTCAGTATATGTGGCTTTAATAGACTCCCATTAAAGGCAGAGCAGCTTCATTCAAAGTAAGTGCTAAAATACTGCGAGGCTAGTGTGCCAAAAAGACTTCTGGAGATATAGTGCAAAGGAATCTGTTTTTTTTTTTCTTTTTTTCTCAGAGACCTTCATTGGATGCACACGATTTGTTCTGGTTACAGATGCTAATTGCATTTTAATGTGTCATTAAAAAAAAACAAACCCATAGATCAAATGGTAGGATAATAATTGGGGTTCTTAACATGCTAGATTTCAGGACAAACACTGATGAAGGACTAGCTTTATTGTCTAACTGCAGTATATGTGGTTAGGAGCTAGTCAGCTCAGAGGTGCCACGCTTATGAAGGGAAGACATGATGCAAGCAGCATCCTCTGTGACCAAATGCAGACAATATGAACGCTTCCTCTAGAGGAGGCGATCCAAAATGGTAGAAGCTTTGAGTTAAAATATGAACGCAATCTGTTAAACCAACAGAGCATGTACAGGTTAAGCTGGGCAGTATAAGCTCTGCGTGTGTGTGTGTGTGTGTGCATGTTTAGACATCTTTCTGAGGACAGAAAATTGGCATGCTATTATACTTGTGGGGACCAACAGTCACTTATGTGGACAAAGTGTTTCATTGAAGACATTTTTGAGGATCAAAAAGTGGTTTTAGTGTCAGGGTTACAGTTAGATTGTGGTTAGGTTTAGGCTGAGGGTTAAGATTAGGCATGCATTTTTCATGGGTTAGGGTAAGCGGTTAGGGAAATGAGATGTCTTTACTAAGATATGAAAATGTGTGTGTGTGTGTGTGTGTGTGTGTGTGTGTGTGTGTGTGTGTGTGTGTGTGTGTACTGGTTATGCAGGACAGAACTAAGTCAGTTTACTGCAGTGTCTGACTTGCTTACATCAGTATCAAAGAGATATACCGGTAACCACTGATTAGGTACAAATGAATAGTTATACTATCTGTGTCTGTGTTATAGGATATTATTAGTCTGCCACAAGGTGTTGTCATGTTTACGTCTCTCGTGTTTTATTTTGAAAGTCTCGTGTTTCTTTGTTCTATGTGTTTAGAGTTACTCTTCCCCTGTGACATTGTTATGTTTGTTTGTGTCAGCTGTTTCTCCATGTGTTTACACTCCCCCTGATCACCTCCTGTGTGCATTTAAGCTATGTCCCAAAACCTCGGACGCAGCCGACGTGGGCTGCAGCCGCATCACCAGAAACAAATGGTAATGAATACTAAATCGCTATGTGTCCACTATGTGTGTGAACAGACAATTCTTTTTTAATGTTACAGAAATAGCCCAACCAGTCTACATGTGTTTTGTGGACTTGGAGAAGGCATTCGACCGTGTTCCTCGGGGAGTACGGGGTGTCTGGCCCGTTGCTACGGGCCATTCGATTCTTGTACAACCGTTGCAAGAGCTTGGTCCGCATAGCCGGCAATAAGTCGGATCTGTTCCAGGTGGGTGATGGGCTCCGCCAGGGCTGCCCTTTGTCACCGATTCTGTTCGCAATTTTTATGGACAGAATTTCTAGGCGTAGCCAAGTGGTGGAAGGCTTTCGCTTTGGTGGTCTCAGAATCTCATCTCTGCTTTTTGCAGATGATGTGGTTCTGTTGGCTTCATCAAGTGATGGCCTCCAGCTCGCCTTGGAACGGTTCGCAGCCGAGTGTGAAGCGGTGGGAATGAGAATCAGCACCTCCAAATCCGAGGGCATGGTCCTCAGCCGGAAAGGGTGGAGTGCCCACTCCGGGTCAGGGACGAGTCCTTGTCCCAAGTGGAGGAGTTTAAGTATCTCGGGGTCTTGTTCACGAGTGATGGGAGAAGGGAGCGGGAGATCGACAGACGGATCGG
>VURO01048561.1:7843-19104 GCA_015108175.1 Pelvicachromis taeniatus
CTTCGCTCTCACACTGCTGGCTTACTTGTTGTTCCTAGAGTATTTAAAAGTAGAATGGGAGGCAGAGCCTTCAGTTTTCAGGCCCCTCTTCTATGGAACCAGCTTCCAGTTTGGATTCGGGAGACAGACACTATCTCTACTTTTAAGATTAGACTTAAAACTTTCCTTTTTGCTTAAGCATATAGTTAGGGCTGGATCAGGTGACCCTGAATCCTCCTTTAGTTTTGCTGCAATAGCCTTAGGCTGCTGGGGGATTCACATGATGCACTGAGTATTTCTTCTTCAGTCACCTTTCTCACTCACCATATCTCCCCAACCGGTCGCAGCAGATGGCCGCCCCTCCCTGAGCCTGGTTCTGCTGGAGGTTTCTTCCTGTTAAAAGGGAGTTTTTCCTTCCCAAAGTGCTTGCTCATAGGGGGTCATATGATTGTTGGGTTTTTCTCTGTATGTAGGGTCTACCTTACAATACAAAGCTCCTTGAGGTGACTGCTGTTGTAATTTCGCACTGTATATAAAAAACATTGAATTGAATCTCATTTGGTCATATTGAACATCTAAACCACAAGATGGTGCCAGAGCCTCTGTAACATCAGTTTTCATTCTTTATGTTCAGACTTTCAATCATTTTGACCTTAGGTATAACTTTCCTAGGCTGTCATTAGACATACTTTATTATTTCATGTGACACTATAAAATGCCAACTAGGCCATATTTCAAAAACTGTGATTCACTAAAAAGAAAAAAAAAGAGGGGAGAAGGAAGATGTCTCTCAAACCATGTCCTTGTTTGACTTCTCTACAGGCACAATATTTTTTATTTGCTTTTTTTATGTATGATGGCATGATTTTTATTTTTTTTTTTATTTTGGACATATTTCCAATAGGAGTCTCCCCGTGCCACACAGCGACTGCCCCAGTGCTCTGTACATGGCTTGGCTGGACACTCTAACCTGTGGCCTTCACTGCCCTGTGGTGCTCATACGAGGAAACCAGGAGAATGTCCTCACGTTCTACCTCCAGTAAATCCTGTATTTTTGTAAAATATGTATGTAATTCACACACGACTAATAAGTGCACAATAAAAAATTGTGTAAAGCATGTGCTGTTGCTAGGAATTGAGTGTTGCCAAATCTAAAGAATAAAAAATAGTTATAAAGAATTTAGAATCAAGAATTTTCACAGATTGAAGACAATATCAGTGTTGTTATTTACACACATTAATCAGTGCAACATTTAACCATCAAAACTACTTTTTTTGTTCAGGAATGCAAATGTAGAAATTTAATTTGGCATCTTAATCATCGAATGCTTTACTTCACTGCATTACTTTTTTCTGTTTTCATAAAACAGTAAATTTCATAGATAACAACGCTCTAAGACTCACACACATTTTTTTCTTCTTAAAATTGTATTTGAATGTTTGTTTTCTTTTACATTATTATTCTCAAAATGATTCATGCAATCATTATTATATAAAAATAAACAACCAAAAAACATATATTGGTGTACACTCATTTTTGTTTATGTGTTAGAGTTACACATATTATGCATAAACATTGCCAGAGTTTAGAAAAGAAAATGCTGTCCCAGCTGAGAAAATCATTTGGTTGGGTGTTCATAATATTTCATATTTTGTACATGAACTGTATTTTAGACACAAACTGTAATATAAAGTGTGATACCAATTACAATATAGTTCTTAAATGTACCACCAGATAATGCCAGAGTAAAAAATATTTTCACTTACAAACTCTCATAAATGCTGCACTGTGGATAATTGTCAGTCATGTCCTTTACATGGCAGAACATATGGTAAACTGCTTCTTTTCCTCATCATTGAAAAATAAATATATATAATGTTGATTATCAAGTATCAAACATTATTATTGCAAATGTTATTTTTCTATGTTCTGTTGTGAATATAATGAGTGTTCATGAGAATTGCAAATTGTTGTTTTCTGTTTATATTTTACATAATGGAAAATTTTATGAATTGGGGTCATATTGAAAATATTTTCCCCTATTAAGATCCTCTCCAATTCGACAATAGTTCCCATGGTATAGAGTACAACGCTCTTGTGAGGATTTTGGCAGTGTTTTTGTTTGATTCTTTTGTTTTCCTATTATCCTGTGGTATGCTTTTGCTGCAATGGCAATTTGACAAGATTCACAACACTACTGATTGAAATGCAGCTCCAAACACTGACAGAGTTTGTACCATGATTTATAAATATGGCTCTAGACACTCACTGTTGTACCTCTCTCCTGTCTTCCTTTGAACTAAAATGTTCAAATTTATATTCAGGACAACAGGTCATATTACCACTGACTTTTAGTCCAGTTCGAGTGTAATTCAGTATGGCCTCCTGACAGGCCTCCTTCCACTGATACCATTTCTGATGAAGCTACAGGGAACAGTATCAACTGAAGGGCCAAATGCATTTAAGCCTTTGTCGGGTGGATGTTTGATTGTTTTATTTTTTCGGGCCAACTTCTTGTACTTCTGCCTTCCACTTATCCTGTTTCCTAAGATATTTTTTGCTTATTAGTAAGACTAAGTGGTTATGTGTAATGTCTGTCAAAGCTAAACAGTGTGACCCTTCTCTACTATATTTGACTCTTTTTTTCTGTGTAATATTAAAATATTCAGGTGGAACATATTTCTGGATCTCTCGCACTCTGGGTCCTGAAATTGGAGGGCCAATTGGGTTGATCTTTTCCTTTGCCAATGCTTTGGCTATTGCACTCAATACTGTTGGCTTTGCAGTGGTTGTTTGTGATCTAATGCAGGTATAATTAATTAATATAATTAATTAAATTAATATATATTTTAATCACCATACCATCTAAAATAGTTTCCATTCAAATATGCTATATTGCTTAAAACACAGTGTTTAGTTTCTCTCTCAATGACTTTGTTGAATTTTATAGAACTTGAGCAAACCACTGGTTCATTCAATCATTGACATCCGTATTGTGGGTGTGGTCACAGTGACAATTCTTTTGTGCATTTCACTAGCTGGAATGGAGTCCAATTCAAAGTCAAAGTCAGCTTTACTGTGAAAGACCATATATATGTACAGATCATACACAGAAAATTGAAATTGCAATGCTCAAATGGCCCTCAGAGTACACTTAAACAATATAAAGATAAAAAGATACAAATAAAATAGAAGTCGTGTTTACAACACAATAGCATACAATTATATAAACAGCAGTGTCCAACACAATATTGGTGATTGTGTGAGAGCAGGGAGTGAATTCAGAATTGTTACTAAGACATTCCTCTTCCTAAAACTTCTGCATTTTAATATCCAAACCCTAGCCTGGGCAAACACAGTTTCTGTGTGTGTACAGTAAATAATATTTACTCAAGAGCAGTCGTCATAAACACATCAAGAAGAATAAAGTGATGTAAGAAGACAATAAGTAACCAGAAAGTAGTCCAATCTGTCTTTGATTTTTCTGTTTGTTTGTTTTTTTTTGGTACAGAGATGATGTAAACACTACACTGGCAGTATCTCTTCCTTTTATTTATATAATAACAAGATATTTTTTAAATCTTGTCAATGAAAAATATTAGTTTTCACAAATAAACAGCACCAACAAGCCAAATCTATATCAGTGCACTGTTACTTTAATTTTTACTTACTTGTGGTAATGTTGCGTTTTTATAATTTAATATGTTTTTCAGGTTTCCTACGATACTAGAGTCACCTTTATTGGCCAAAACAATCTGGGTTATATCTGAGAGAGCAAACATCCAGCGGACTCTGTGTCTTCCGACAGGTAACAAAGCTGCAACATACAAAAGAGGTCATGAGGCAGGGAGTATACAAATAATGTAAAATAATATAAATAATAGAGTAAATAAATAAATAAAACAATAATATGAAATGGTAACAAGGAGGAAAAAAATAGGTCAATGGCTCATTTAAACTAAACATCACAGAGTATCTGAACGCTGTCCAGCATTAGAGTCAAGCTATTGCGAGAACGCGAGTACGGACTCGCTTACTGGAGTATTGAGAAATAGCCTACCAGTCTGCAGTCTATGAACTAACCTCAGCTAACGCCGGCTAACAATGTTAGCTCGGTGTCGAGTAGCCTTCATTAATTGTAATAAACATCACACAGCAATGGTACATCGAAGATACTGAAGTTTCACCCATCTGGAATTTCCAAGTAAGAAATGCATTCCTGGCCGTGCAATTCTGCCTCTATTGTGCTGACTTTGGTGTGTAACTGACACCACCAACATTAACAGGACACTTACATTAGAGCCTCTTATTGTGTGTTTTGTTTGGATTCACAGCACTAAGAATCAGAGAAACTGTATTATCCCAGATAGAAATTGAGAACAAGAAACTCAAACGTGCTGCTCTCTGTTATACGCCACATTGTTGCCTTCTCATCCAACTGAGCTAAACCTGCACCTGACTGCGTTAAATCACCAAATTTCGAGAGGGGATAGCCTGACATATGAAACAGGGAATGACCACCATGTAATCCATTTATTTCAACAAAGTAACTGTATTCTGATTATCACCTTTTTAAATGGTAACTGTAACGGAATATAGTCACTCATATTTTGTATTTTAAATACAAAGCCCTGGTACATGAATTCCGTTACTCCCCAACACTTTTCCTAAGTCTTAGTCAGTATAGCAGTGATGACCAAATGAAGCTTTCTGAAACTTGTATTGAAAAATCTCTTCAACCATCTCTTCATCCCTGCCACTGCGGAGCCGAGGACGGTCTGCTTGTTTCCACCTTACGGAGGGGGGTAACATCTGGGTCTAGGTGCGGGTTCCCCCTTAAGGGGAGAGGGTACCTGGACCTGGGATGTAAGCATCCATGTTAGGTGAGTGCCAAGTGTTTGTGGTTGTGAGCATGAGGGTGGGAATGCACATTTGTATCTGTGCCTGTTAGTCTGTGTCTATGTGTCAGGTTGGGCCTTGGACTCCGCCTCTCTGGGAACATCTCAGGCCCTCCAAGGTATGGAGGCCTATCTCCCCTCACCACACTTCCTGTCTGTGGCTGATGCCCTCGGACATTGGTGTGTCAGTGGTTCATGGTGCCTGGGGCTGGGTGCACAACTGCAGGGTGGGGCCTGGCATCCATGGCTCGGTTGCACCCCTTCCCGGGAGTGGGAGCCCTCATGCCTCTGGGCCTGGGCCCGGCCTGCCCTGGTGCAGCTGGCTGCCGGCGAAGCCCGCGGGCAGGTCACTGCGGCGCCTCTGGCTTCTGTTACTTGGCTGCTGGGTGACCCTTTATCTGGGGCTCTCCTCAGCTCCTTCCAGGAGGATGGAAGTCTCAGCAAGATCAGAAACATCTCTCTTAATAAAGACAGAAATCACAGATACTTGCCCCCCGCGACCCTGAAAAGGATAAGCGGCTGTGAATGGATGAATGGATGGATGGACAATTAAAACATTCAAGAATGATGACAATAAAAGAAATGCATTGCTTAAACAGATATTGGATGCACTGGCTTCCGTTCCTCCAGTGAGGTCTAGTGGTGAATCTGCTGATATGAATATGATTGATTCTCAACCCGTTTTTGCAAATGCTGGAGCTGTGTACATATAAACAATGCCACACAACTGAAACAATAACATTCACATTTGTCCTCATATTTGTAATAGTATTTATCTTGTTTATGTAAGTATCACGTCATCTTATTTATTTCTTTGTTTGAAAGACGACGTGATCCTGGTCAAAGAAAAAAAGACCCGGGAGGAGGCCTTGTACTAGATGCAGATACAAATATTTTGGGCCTTAGTCCAAGAAAAGGCAAAGAATGCTTCATCTCCTTTGTCTGGCTGGGTCTGTGCCACACCTGCAATCTGGGTTTCTGGTTCTGGGTCACTGATGAGGTAGTTGACTATAAAACCTGGACCTCTGATGGACGACCGATGACTCTGACATGTCTGGAGCCATGGAGAGGGAAGGAAAACATAAATAGTTCAGTAAGCTTTATAATACTATATTTAAATTCTTCTGTTATAAAGATTAAAACCACTCTGGTTTATTCAACTTGTTTTTGGCTGTGTACAGTTAACTTTTTATTCTCAAAAGGATTCTGGGAACTATAATCCAATAAACTGTGAATAAAATTACTTCAGAAAATTGCACACTTTGTCTTTAATGTTTTGCTGGTGGACCAGCGGGATAAAGTCACTTTCAGGATCCTCATAATGTTCATGTTTGAGGTAATAGCTGATATATTGATGTAAACTAGGCAGAGTGACTGACAACTTCACTTCTGTTTTCAATAAACAAACACCAGATACGTCTGCTTCTGTTTGCCCTCCTCCTCCTACCGACACATTTATCATACTGACTTTGACCTAGAGAATAATTTATTGCAAGGAGCAGAAAAAGAAGCCCAGATACTAAAGGAAGCAATACAGACTTTATGTTACTGTTTGTTTTTCTTGTGTCCTTTTTTTCCCCATTGCATTAGGTAAATTACCTACTGCTGTGTCATTGTGGGACTCATAGATGTTTAGAGGTGAGGTGATTTTTATTCATTTATTTTTGAATAAGTGAAAAAATATTGATTTCCTAATCCAGCAACTCTCTGAAGAAGTTTATATCTCGTGCTCATAGCATCACTCATCATAATCCAGATTAATTGACCCGACTTTTAATAATGCTGTCTTCTTTTGGACTACAGTTTGCATATTTCCTACAATACAATGCTCACTTTTAATACACTTTTATTTGTTGATTATTTTCTATCTACATTGAAAGTCGACCTTATTTCTACATTTTTCCCCCTGATGAGTAGCTTAAACATTTTACCAGCATTGATGCAGGATTTTTGGTCAGTTTAACACAGTCAGGGGATGAAGACTGAAGGAAACAATGAAAAAAACAAAGCATGGAATGTAAATTGATAATAACACAAATTGAGGCGTTTAATAAGGCTGATATGGCAAAGAAATGGAAACCATGAACCAACCTAAACTGGGTAAGCTAGAACTAGACAAGAAACTCATGAACATGAACAAACCTGGACTTTGGGAAACATGAGGCTTGGAAAACACACGATCCAACAATGATGCCACACAAACTAAACACACCGAACATGGAACAGGGTAAGAGAACATGAGAGCGGCATGACGGGCTGGGCAAACATGTACAAACATGAAAGAGAGAGGCATGAAACTAACGTGAGGAGGGAAATAGAATGGGGAACAAGACACAAGGACACACACGCACACATGAACACCAACACACACAGAGGGACACGGAAGGCAAAGACACACAGAAACACACAAAGGGAGACTAAGATTGGGGACTCGCATACTGAAGACGTGACACTGTAACTAACATAGTGGGGGAGACAGACATGGGAGGAACCTCAGGGGAAAATAATCATAACAAGGGAAACCGCAAAAATAAAATATAAGAATATAATACAAGAACGAAAAGGAGAATAAACATGAACTACATCATCATATTACAAAAAAGGACGAAGAACTCAGTAAGCTCAGGATACTGAATCAACAGACTCAGTATCCTGACACATTTCCTGTCCTGTTTGGTCGACTTTCTTTTTTTATATACAAAATCACCACAGATCATGCTGGTTTAACAGTTATAATAACCAGAATAATAGAATTACTACGCAAATAGTCATATGTCATATATGTGACTTTAATTTGAAAATCGATTTCTTTCTTCTAAAAACATCAATATTATGTCAATATGAAGACCTACATGCTCATACACTATTCTCAAGAGAATAAAATCAGATATGCAGAAAGCACTACAGCCATGTGTTTGACAGGACAAAGAGGAAAATGCATTATATAAATTACCTCTAAACTATCTCAATGATCATCACATTTTCAGAAGAGGGTCAACAATAATCAGACAATAAATAACAACAAAGACTTGTTCTATTTGAAGAAGTTATTTAAATTACAGATTGTGAAAAACAAAACACTCAACGTATATTTCCTGCTCATTTCAGAACGACACTTTATGGTTTTCTCTTTGGGGAGTCAACTGCTTTCATGCATCATGTAAATTTGTTTTACATAACTTTGATAGAAAATCTCTCCATCAATGCGTCACCATGGGAGTGAGGGATGTTTGAAATGTCTGTATTTTAATATTCAAAGTCTGACCTGAGCATAAAAACGTCTCTGTGTTAGTATAGCAAGCAATATTTTTGACAGTCCTCGTGAGCGCATCCAGAAGACATATCAAAGGGAAAGAAGACGAGAAGGATCATCCACATGTAAGTATAACATCTTTAATGTCATTACATACTTACATTTTGGAAAGCAGAAGTGCAGCTTAAAGTTGTATTTATAGTACATTTATTATAAATTTCGTCATTACAGGAAATCAGAGGTGGATAAAAATTATTTTTGGCTTACTGTAACATTGAGTGAGTGACATGCCAGCACCCTAAAACTTCAGATACTTTAATAGCTGACTTTACACTGTTAAAAGATGTCCACAATACAGACATGTATTTTTCTTGGGGAAATAATCTCTAACAGTAACAGAGATTACTAAAAGAGATTTGATTATTTACCCTCAGAGTTTTTCACCCTCTAATTCTCTGTTTTCTCTGATTTCCTTGAAGAACATAAACATGAGCAGCACTGTGGAGACTGTTTGCAGCAGACAATAAAACTGAGGTCATCTTTTAGATTTGCACTGAACTGTGCACAACATGTCAGCTCGTGAGATAGATCAGCTTCTTCTTACATCAGCAAATATAATGTTGGGGCAGCTGGGGATTGGGAAAATGAACCCAGGCCTGAAAAAATGAATGAACTTCACATTAAAATGTTAGAATAAAGATTGAACTGGATGAATTCATGGCCACAGTTTTCTATCAGCTGTTGTGTAGATGGTTTTCTTGATCTGAATACTACAGGATACCTGATATCCTGTAGCATACGTTTTATTTTTTTTAGAACACCTCTGGGATGAAGAAGAAGAAATGCATTGTAATAAATATTTTATTTGCCAATAAAAGAAGGATTATTGAGATGTTTCATATATGACATGACTTTAGGCAGAACAAGAGACAGACAATGAAGGCAGGTGTCACTGAAAAAGCAATGGTAACCCTGTTAATACTGTTACAGCTGTATCCTTGGCCGTGTTAAGCATCTGATCTCTAATGCCACAGGTTTAATATTGAAATTATGATTGTAGTGAGGTAGCCAAGGCTTAGATTACAGCATAATACAGGAGCAAGAAAAGAAGGGGGAGACAAGAGCGAGCAGAGCAAACAGTCAACTGGAAAACCATCTAAGTTCTTAAATGTGGCCTAAATATGGTGTAAGAGTTTACTCCACAATATTACAAAAACCTCCACATATGGAGACATTACTGCCAGCTGAATGTCTCACTCATCTAGTATGTGCTGTAACGACTGTCAGTGTCAGTCTGTAGGTTCTTTAGGAAGAACAAACCTGGAAACATTTACTGAACACACGTAAAATATTTTAAAATCTGAAACTGCAGATGTGTTTCAAATGATGTGTCATGGTAAACAACAGCTGTGTCGAGACACAACGACACAAAGACCATGTTTAGATGGTGTGGTTGACTTAGTTTGCGTGATTCTCCATGAAGAGATAAGAATTTTGGCATACATGCTTCGCCCAGCACACAACATCTGTTGGAATCTTTGTTTTCATTTTCATCTGACAGGACTAAGATGCACTGGACATTATTTCTGCATATTGTGATGGGTAAGTGGATCATTTTACCAGTGCTGAAGAGCTTGAGTTTATTCAACAAATGCTTTCTTCTAAAACAACCATATTTCTGTATTTCAGGTCAGTGTTGCCTCTTTACATGCCAACAGTATGAGTACCACTTTATTGAAGAAAACATGAGCTGGGATGAAGCACAGAAATACTGCAGAGAGAATTATACAGACCTGGCCAAAGTGTTTGACATGACAGACATGAGCAGACTCCGTAACTCCACAAAGAATCAAGGAGAAGCCTGGATTGGACTGAACAACAACACAGATGGAAACAGGACGTGGCTTTGGTCTCTGCCAGGAGTGGAGTACATTCAAAATGACAGCAGCTGGAATCTGAGCGGTAGAGCTGGTTTCGAATTGCCTGGAAACTGTGGGAGGAAAAGAGACAAGCTGGCAGATGTTTCATGTGACAAAACTATGTGGTTCATCTGCTATGATGGTGAGGAGATGTGAACAATATTAAATGTTATTATAATATCATGATATAAAAATATAATTGAATCACATAATTGTGAATTGAGTAAAAATACAGACAGAATTTCAGGAGACAAATGATTGAGGGATGTCTTTGTGTGTTTTTCTGTTTGTTTCACAGGAATGAAGAAAGACAATAAAATATTGCATTTGATTCAAGAGCCAAAACAAAATTGGACACAAGCTCAGAACTACTGTAGATCCTATTACACTGACTTGGCCAGTGGACTCGATCAGGTAGATGGAAAAGAATATGAGGATGCGATAAATGGTTTAAAGCCTCCTTTTAGCATCTGGATCGGTCTGTTCAGAGACACCTGGAGGTGGTCAGATGGGAGTGATTCCTCTTTCAGATACTGGGATATGGAGTTATTCAATGATAAACAAAGCACCAAGACATGTGCTATGACTCTGTTAAACAGATCAGGGAAGTGGAGCTCTGATGAATGTGGCAATAAAAAACCCTTCTTCTGTTATGATGGTGAGTTTTTATCAACATTTGTCTGACTGGGTTTCTCTAAAAGGAGGATCACTGCAATTAATGACACGATCCAGCTGAATACTGTGAATTGTTTTAATTGTGCATATATGATGAATTAACCTCGTAAACATGAATACATTTAGCTGACAGACCACTTTGAATCTCTGTGGGATAACTCACAGTTTATAACAGCGACTGATAGCTTCAACAAATTCTTCAATGTCAGTAAATGCAGAGTTAAATCTTTTTTGCTTCTTAACAGTTAAAAGAAATATTTGAGGATGTTGTTGACCTGTCTGCAGAAAGTCCATTACTATTATTACGCCTTTTTCTACTGAGGGCAGAGAAACACACAGGTTTTCTGTAGTTTTTGCTTTATTGTAACAAAATAAACAGCATAGGGAGTTTCTCATTTATACAGCTCACTAGATTCAATTGAACCTGTGATTTTGTTTTTATGGCAGATAAATTGATCCTGATCAAAGAAAACAAGACCTGGGAGGAGGCCTTGGATTACTGCAGGACACGTTACAGGTCCCTGGTCTCCATCACT
>VURO01048562.1:9724-20178 GCA_015108175.1 Pelvicachromis taeniatus
GGGGTATAGAAAGACCACAAACAACAAAAGGAATTATCAAATTCCACCTGCCAAATTCAGTGTGAATGGTAGAGTGAAACTACTTATGCTGTAAAAGCATCAAACTGCTGCAGAAGTCTAACCCAAATTCTATCAAGATCTCATTTGGAGGTCATGGTATACTTCAAAGCCTTTTGGAATAGCAGGGCTAGTATCCATGTAGCAGCTGTAGACCTTTAAAAATGAATATAATTCAGTTACTTATATCCGTCAGCAATGCAAAGTGGGTTGGTCATAAATGAATCTTTTCTCAACTTAGAGGTGAAGCAAATAGAGCAACTACCAATGGTATTAAAGGATACTGCAGACCGACATACAAAGAAGTGGTAAATACATTAGCGAGTTAATGTGCAACTTTATTGTTAAATATTTACTATTTATTTAGATTCAAATTTATGTATATTCTAAAAACAAACAAACAAGTGAATAAGCGCTCAATGCATCATGGGAAATTCCCCAGCAACCCCCAGTCTACAGCAGCATAACTAAGGAATAGTTCAAGGTTAGCTCATCTGACCCTAACGTCCGTTATACATCACAAAGGAAAATTTTAATGTTTAAATTAAAAGTAGAGATAGTGTCTGTCCACCGAATGCAAACTGGGAGCTGGTTCCACAGAAGAGGGTCCTGATAGGTCAACAAACAGCAAAGCAGTTCCTTTACAAGTGATTTTTTCACTCGCAAACAGAAATCTTGGGTTTACCTTTCTGATGAGTAGTTTACTTATTCTGATTTTATAGATTGTCATTTTTGTTTTTGATGCCCTTTCGTAGTTGTAGTCTTAAGCTGCTTGATTAAACTTGTCTTGGGTAAAAATAAACTAGTGCTATCAGCGTTAACACAGACTGATTGGCGTTAACGCAGGTCAATCCGTGAGAGGGGGCACTCAGCGTTAACGCATCAATGCAGCTAAATGCGTTAACACTGTCATCACAACTAATGCGATTAACAATGAACCCATCTGGAGTGCAGTTTGTCCGAAGTTTGTCCATTCTTCGCTCCAGACAGGTTGAGTGCGTTAAAAATTGGAATCGCGTTAATCGTGACGACCACATTAATGTGTTTAGCTGCATTAACACCATATTAACGCGTTAACGTTGACAGCACTAAATTGAACCCTTGCGCAACATTAACCACTTATTAAAGGGTCGATTTAATACATTTGAATTAAATGTCATTAAACACGATGGTAAGAAGGAGCCTGGTGTTTTCAAATACAGCAAGGGATTCAGACCAAGTACATGAGGAGTTGGATATCAGATCCTCAATATGAATGATTCAAGTGAGGTACAGTGTGTGTGGAGTGTGCCTGATGAATGCTGATAGACAGGTCTTGTCCACCCCGAGGCACTGAGCTCAACATAGGTATGTTTGCTGTAAAACCGCCATCTGATTTCACCATTTTCAGAAATTGGTGGTGGTGTGCTTAAAGATCTTTATGGCATTTAGCATTGCTCGCAATCCTCCTGAAAACCCGTCGACCTGCCAAAGATATTTATGATGGCTTCCAAATCCAGAAGAGCTAAAAGACTGTTTAGAGCCAGTTACAACAATTTCCAACACACACCTAATTTATCATAACCATAATGTGCTAAATGTGATTTCTGAATCCTTTTTTGAACTCACTCCAGTGCTGCAAACCTTACAAAAGCAAAACATGAGACAGAGCTGAAACATGTAGGAAGTGAGGCATGTTGCAGTCATAACTCACTGCCTACAGCAGGGGAGTAGAGGGGCATAATGACAGAGAGGGACTTTACAACCCGAGCCTCATTCAGGAATGTCAGGAAGGGGAGAGGGAGAAAAGTTCTCCTGGCCAATCGGAATGCTTTGAATAATTAAAGTGATTGGCTTAATTAGCTCAATTACGTTAATTTGACCACGGAACACGGCCATATGGTGAAAGGAAACAAAAGAGGGGGGAACTAATTAAAAGTAAAATAATGAGGATTTTAATTAACTGGCTCCCTAGACAGCAGAGCGCAGGGATCAGGAGCCTGCTACCGTAATTAAAGTGCTGTAACGCTGGCAACATCTCTCCTCTCTTTCTTATATCTGTGAGGGCTCTATCCATCTAATTAAATCTGTAAATAAATTAGCAACATTGAGGGTTCCTGCTTGACTTAACACCGCCTGTAATCCACCCCCACCACCTTCCCAATAACATGCTCACCTTAATTTCACCACACTACACCAACCATATGTAGACAAAGGTTAAGCTAAGTTCTGTCATAAACAGAGAGATGTGTTTAGAGGGTAGCATGTATTTCACCCTATCATGATTGTGCTGATGCTGCTTGATGAAGAGTTTGCTCCTTTCCAAAACCCAGGATTCTGTTTTGAAGCTCTGGATAACACAGATCACAAAGGGCCGATGCTGAGGTGACATCAGTGTATGTTAAGTGTCATGTGGTCATCAATGTGTCATCTGGGCTCTGCCCCTAAAACACTAGCTACCTCAGTGTCTTTCTACTATCCTTCAGGTATACCTCCCCTGTACTCCCTGTTCAACCTGCCCCTGGCCATTTTCCACTGCACACAGCAACAGTCAACCAGTAGCAGCCACCACCCATGGAAGCAGAAGCTGTTTCATTAAAATGCATTCAGATTGACAAGAGCCTTATTTGCATATTAAATTAACAAGCACTTAAGAGTTCTGAGCGAACTGTTACACTACCAGCTCAGAGTAAATGAGGAGCAAGCAAGCGTTCGACTGTCATTACCCATGGCTGTCACTGTTGGACACGGTTGAGGAATGGTGTTTTCAGAGACAGACTCACAAAGACAGATAAATGTGATGGAGTCAACAAATGTAACCCCCCTTTCAACCTCTGGTATCCCAACTATATTGTTCTACAAAGACACTGAAAATGGAAAAAAAAAGCATTATGTTTCCAGGCTCAAGGAAATAAATGTTTAAATCCCACTCAATAGGGAGAAACTACAGATACTTTAATCTGCATGTAAGCTTGTGTAGTGTCTACAGACTACATGTGCTTTCTCAGTTCTCTGATCCTAATTACTTTTGTCAAAAAATGTTCTTTGGTCTGATTATTTTCTAGAGTCTATCAGTCAAGTGTTTCTGGTTTTGGGCAAATATAAGTAAAAGTAAAAAGTTAAATAAGATGAGTTTTTAGCTGTTTTTTAAAAGAGACCAGTGAGTGAGTCTACAGATCTCAAGCTCAAAGGGAGAGAGTTCCAGAGTCTGGGAGCCACAGTTACGAAAGCGCTGTCCCCTTTGTATATATATTTATCCTAGAAATATTAATATTTATACTGATATTAATATTAGTCATGTTAATATTACTTTTTTTCATAACATTGCCTGAATATTTCCAACAATGTTCAGTTCTGTTCAATTCAGTTTTATTTATCTAGTGTTATTCCACAACAACAGTTGCTTTAGGCACTCCCTAATGTAAAGCATAGACCCTACAATATATGAAAGAAACTGAACAATTGCATGACCCTCGTGAGCAAGGACTTGGTGGTGGTGGGAAGGAAAAACTCTCTTTTAACAGGAAGAAACCAACAGGAGAACACGCCTGAAGGAGGGGCAGTCATTCTGTGCAACTGGTTGGGTTTTAGGGGAAAGAGAGGAGAGCAGAGAGAGAACAAACGGCAAATTACAGGAGACAGACTTTAACAGTTGATAATACTGAAATACTGTAGCATTAAGAAGCCTTAATATAAGCCTTATATACTGCTTTTCTAATCTACTGCAGCACTAAAGGGACCTTTTCCAACATGCCTCATTTATTCATTCACACAAGCATTCATACTCTCATACATGAAGGCTGGAAGTGCGAGGCTGTGAAATGGGATGTTCTAGCCTTCAGACTTGCATCACCAGCTGTCTCGGTGGAGTTTAATAAACTCTGCTGTCTGCTCCTTGCTATCAAAAATACAACAGGACACTGGAGTAAATTCTTTACCATCTCACACTTCTGTTTAATCAGCTTTCTGTTTATGTTTATTCAGTTGTGTGAAAACTATGACTTTAATCACTGAATAAAGCCAAAACATTTTTAAGTTATCTAAGTGACTTATATATTATGTTTAACATGAGTAGCAAAAGGCCATGGGGGTCTGAAAACGATGTGCCGATGTGCCGGGAGTCCACGGTTCTCGCCGGCTCTAGTAAGCCTCGACCACCTGGTTCAGCTTCAAGCTGGTGGGTAACAGATGTCTCTGAAAACGTCTGAGCACTTTTGCAAATATATGATGTCTTGATAAATGGAGCAAATGTTTGAAGTTTACGCAGTTACATTCTTGCCTGAAAATATCTTAAAAGTTTGTTTTGTGATCCAGAAAGAGTAATATTAAAACTAAGTAACTAGAAACTGGAATTGACTGGATTGGCATCCTTCGGGCCTATGAAAGATCCGAAGGATGCGGCTTAGGAATTGGGACACAGCTCTAATTTCCTGCTGTCTTCTGTCCGCCATGCTGGATTCACAACCACAGAGAGCCACAGTTCCTTTGGTTTTTTCAAAGCATTGATTAGTTCTTTAGTACTTAACACAGATAAAAACATCCCTCATTCCTCATTAGGAGCAGTAGCAAAAACCAGTGAATGACCATTACAGCGAACGATAACGGATAACTTACTAGCTATCCAGCATAAATACACTGATCGGGGTGCTGCCCTGACATTAGCGTTAGCTCAGATATTTGACATTTCAGTCTACATTGTCCACCACCACCAGTGTTTTCTCACTCAGTTTGTCCCATATGCTGTATGATATACGGTTAGTTAGTGCTAAGTAAAATGCTAGATTTTCACTCACTAAAATTTGAACACAAACTTTTAGCAAGCCATTTAATTTGTTAATAATTCCATTAAAAATTTTGGAGCACCCATAGCTTCTTGTTCTCATAGAGTTTGTATTAATAGCTTGTTGGCTAAGCCTGTTAGCATTAGCTAATAATTTAGCGCTCCACCTGACATTAAATTTTGACCTTATGGATGGCAAAAACTTTTTTTGTAAAAGCCATACTTTTATTATACTCCTTGGAAAAACAGACATTAGTCACACATTAGTATATTGGTTAACACTGCAACCTCACAACAACGACTGAGACCTTTCTGTATAAAGTTTTCTTGTGCCAGTGTTGGCTTCCAGATGATCTATACCTCTACAGTGAGTCTTTTAAGAGCCTATGAAAGTGGTAGTTGCATCATTTATGCTTGTGAGTGCTGCACTAACACATGCAGTAACATACATACTAATACTTATGTTTAATTAAGTATGTTAATACATTGTTAAACATTTAACATGTTTAACAATGTTTAATTACATTGTGGTTATGTCTGGGTATTACATATGTGATGCCAGCTATGACAGAAAGAAATTAAATGGATATTTTTTCCCTCTGTGGTTTATCTCGTTGTTGTGGTCACTTTTTAGTTTTTTCTTTTCTTTTCTTTTTTTGGTAGGCAAACATGTTTGTCCCTCAGGTTTTTCCACTTCTTCACAGATTCTCTCATGTCACTCATAAGATTTTCGTAAGGGTCTGTGGTTACTATTTACCTACAGTATAGATGTAATGCAGAAGAATAAATCCCCTGTTCATCTGGGTACTCCTGCTTATGGGGCGCAGTTTGTAAACTGAAACATGCCGAAATTAACAGCAAAATGTTTCCACATTTAGCTCTAAATCTTACAAAAACATGTTTTTTTGAGTCGTTTTTTTTTACAACATTTAGTAAAATATTTGTAACTTTTTATATTTAAAACACAATTTCAAATGTTAAATCTAAATGCTAAATGTTAAATCTAAATGCTATATTTAAATGTAAATGTTATTTTTTGTAATATTTAGAGCTAAATGTGGAAAAATGTTGCCGTTAATTTTGGCATGTTTCAGTTTACAAAGGGCGCCCCATACCTGCTTTCTCTTTAAGACGTGTGTTAGGCTACGCTGACAATGGATGTGACTGTGAAGCCACCACATTTGTCTTGTATCTGCTTCCCACTCACATACCTGAGTAGTTACTAAGCAATATTTTATGCTGGGCAGCTCCTGATCATTATGATTGAGAGGTTTAGTTTACTAGACTAAGTTTGACAGGATTAGCTCAACACCAACATATTCAAATGATTCCAACTTCACTGTATGATTATGATGTGGATTTTCCCCGCAGTGCCTGTGCTAGGAGAGCTCACAGGGGTGTTGTATCAATACCCACCTTAGCAGGCTGTGGGAGAAACCTGAGGGAGGCCTTCTCACCGCAGAGACTCACAGACAGCTGCAGGGCAAGAGGAGAAGGGTGTTTGCAAAGTGTTTGAAGCACCAGCTTACTTCACCTCTCCCCGAGTGTTGTGCTGATAGATAAAAACACAACATCAGGTTAATATACAGGCTGCACATATAATAATAGTAGATTTACTTTTTCTGTTGTTTGATTTTATAGCAATGATGCTGAGCAGTCTGAGTGGGACTTTTCCTGATATTCTAAGAATTGCTGTAAAATTAACAAATAAATAATGAACTACAGCAGACTGTACTCACTTAAATGGACAAGTGGCCTCCAAAAAGTTGCCAAAACATCTTACTGCAAAATCAGGCTTAAACTTGCCACTGCTTTGTTTTTGTGCTTGATTGATTGCTATAATCTCTCTGAATATCACTTTATAATGTGTTCATTTTATTACTGTTCTCTGTGATTTATAACCTGTTCATTACAGTTTTATCACTTTTTCATTTTGTTTTATTGCTTCTACTTGTATGACACATTGTAACATTTCTCTAAAAGTGCTTAATAAATAAAGTCATTTCTTCACTCTGTGATATGGCGCAGAACCATTGGACTTTTCTGGTCTTCAGAGTATATGTGCAGTGTGGTTCATTATATACCACCGTTTGAATGTCTGTTCTTATTTTGTATAATGAATTTTCAGGCACCCTCACTCTTATGTAAGACTACAGAAATAAATGCAATCTATTTCCCATCATACAGTATTTGGCTCCAATAGAATGAACCACCTTGCTGCAACAGAGAAACTTGCTATCTGTGAACAATTGAAATACAAAAAAATAAATGAAGAAATTATTTAAAATTCTTACTTTAACTTCCCCATTACTCTTCAGGAGAAAAAAAGCAAATTCTCTGCATATAAAATGGGTTTTTAAATGCTTTTATCTTTTTTACACTGCTATCTTTAAAGGAAAATCTCCCTCCAGTACAGAAACAACCATTGGTAACATAACAGAGACTAATAGCATTGTAGAAGCTGAGTCTGCGGCACCATGAGCCAAGAAGCCAGAGTCCAATCTTCAGCAGACGGAGTGACAGGACTGCAACATTCTAACTTTCATATCTCCTTCAACTTTGCCGTTTTGTGTTTATATTTAAACATACATAAACAGTGGGTGGCTTCAGCTCAGGAGGTAGAGCTGGCCATCTGCTAATCAAAAGGCTGGTGGTTTGATCCTCGGCTGCACCAGTCTCCAGTCTGCATGCCTTGGGCAACATTCTGAAGCCCAAGTTGTGTCTTTAATGCATTCGTTGGAGATGTTAAATAAAAAGCACCTAGAAGCAGAAAAATGCTTGTATGAATTGGGGAATGAGGCATGTTATATGAAGCACCTTGAGTGCTCTTCAAAAAGAAGAAAAACACTAGATAAGAAACAGTAACGTTAATATACATTTAAAAGAAAGCTCTCGTGTGTGTGTCCTCAAAGGGATGTGTTTGGGACTGGGGCCTGAGGTTTTTCAAATGTTAAACTGCATCTCAGTTCAAGTCATAGAGTAACACAAAAATAATGCATTGAGTAATGTAATAAGTTACTTATCCCAGAAGTATTAACACAAATCATTTCTTTCTTTTTTTTTAAGTAATAAGTAATATATGCATTAATGCTGGCACAAGGAAATCAGGTATATCAAGACCAGCAGCTTCACTCCCTGTTGCAATAAACACAATTGTTTCCATGCAGTACTTGCAAAGACAGCATATTAACACAAAGCTAGCAAAAGAACCCCGAACCCAGAGTGCTGTTAAAGCTGTGTGCATGGAGACGCTAGCCAAGATATATATTCAGAGCATGCAGCAACGTTTACAGGAAGGTAAGTAGAGAGAAAAACTATTTAAGAAGACAAATTGGATTAAAAACAAAACAATTTGGGCTGCCTGTCTTTTATTTTTTTATATAAGCTGACATCCTCCTGTGCCTTTCTGGGTATCTTTCTACACTCTTTCCTGATTCAAGGAGTTCAGAAATGCAGAGATTTTGGACCAACTGGCTGAAGAATTGTAAAATATTGTGACTCCTGTAGTTATGATCAAAATATTTACTGTCAGTTGATAATGAAGAGTTGTGGAGAAGGACAAATCAGAGAAGCTACTTGTTAAAGTTAGATCTGATTGCATGCAAAACAGAGGTAGTATCTAATTTCAGAGCAGTGAAATCAGAGCCAGCAGCAGATTGTCTTGCATGCTAGTCTCACATCAAGTTCATGCCAGTGTGTCTATGAAAACAATCAGATAAAGCTGGTGGGTTGAACTTGAAAAGCTCAAGCCCTTGTTAATGGGACACAGACAGTGAAGCCAAGTTAATCCTGCTTCCAGCGATAATAGCCAATTGCTGCTACAAGATGTCAGCAATTTTAAAGGCTGCATTCTAACAGACATGAAACTTTATGAGAGAACAAACATGAAAGGAGATGGATTGTGCTCACTTTGGGAGAATTTAATTGATTTTGATTGTCCAATTTTCAGATTTCACTAGACAAGTACTGCTTACCTTGACTGTGCTGATGGGTTGCCACTTTTCAATAGGTAACAAAAGCGATGATGAGTAGTCAGGCTGGTAGCCCCTTAGCCTCCATGTCTACCTGTACCTGTATTAGAGTTGAATCAAGAAAGCCACCACATTTGCCTGTGAAGTGCTGCTTGGGCTGGTTTTTGCTGCTGGCCATATGTTATATTGCTCAAAAAAATTAAACACACATGAAAAACACATCAGTTATAAATCATGTTGGATATCTATACTGTTGTGAACTGTGTAATGTGTTAGGAATGAAAGCATACCACAATGGAAACAAAAATTATCAACATACAGAGAGCTGAATTCAATGATGCAGCAGGCTAGGCTCCTCGTTTGGGATGGGAATTGATAAGAATTTAGCAATTCTATTATCAATATCACTTATCAAGTCTCTTATCGATTGTCGTT
Source organism: Pelvicachromis taeniatus (assembly GCA_015108175.1). Lineage (NCBI taxonomy): Eukaryota > Metazoa > Chordata > Actinopteri > Cichliformes > Cichlidae > Pelvicachromis > Pelvicachromis taeniatus. Next base: position 18,947 of record VURO01048562.1, read on the forward strand.
GTCTCTCTTTGGCTCAGTTTTCAGAATAACCACTATTGCTAGGCAGAAATAAAGAAATGACATTCATATAAATTAATTGCATGCTGTGGGTCTAATATTTCTGTATGTTTGTTGAGGTATTTAATAATTACATATTACACAGAACAGCTTTACAAAAGAAATGCAGTACATTACTTAAATACTCCCTATAAAAAGTAATTTGCTATACTACTCTTTACATTACGTGCATGTTACTTTGTAAAATAGCTGAAATACACTGTCTCATAATCACCATAAACCTGAGGCTACAACCCCACACACCAACACAAATCCCTAATGCGGACAATTATCTCTAAGATCTTTCTCTTAGTCTTACAAGCTGACTGCACAAAGCAAAGATAATGCTGTATTGGATTTGTCTTGTCTCCCTCCCCTGACCCCCAACCGGTCATGCCAGATGGCTGGCCTTCCTCGAGCCTGGTTCTCTGGAGGTTTCTTCCTGTTAAAAGGGAGCTTTCCCTTCCCACTGTCGCCAAAGTGCTTGTTCATAGGGTTCTGATTGGGTTTCTCTGTATTATTAGGAAGAACTACCTGTGTAACCTCTGTATGGTCCAGGTATCATCTCACAATACTAGTAGTGACACTGACTCTATCCAAATGCAACGCTAGTGAAAAAATGAGGAGCCCAGGGTTTATAGTATATTGTTAACTGTTAGTTATGTAATGATATTTTTCGAGCCACATTTTTGCGTAATGCAGGGGTAATGCAACAAATCCTGTAATGTATTACCTTCTTCATCGAGACAACACAATGCAGTATTTGTTAATTTTTTTTAATGTGAAAGACATTACTTTTCTAAAGTATCAACTGCAAAACTAGATTTTTTTTGCAGTTGATACTCATACAATTACTTGTACATGAACTAAAAGAAAAAAAATAATAATAACAATATTACAAAAGGCACAAAATGACATAAGAAAATTTGTAAATTTGTGTTATTCATAGGCTGTCAAAAGCTCTTACATATAAATATAAATACTGTAAAAATGTAGTGGCCCTTCTCAGGTATAGGACTTGTTTTTTTTCCAGGTAAAGTCACAGTTGTGCCTGCCACTGGGCATCACCCTCATCATTAAAGAAGGAACCACCAAGCTGCTGTCAGATAAATGTCTGGGGATCGAGCTCCCCTGTTTATCGTGAGACGAGCCTTTTTTTTTTTTTTATAACCGGAGAGCTGGGAAAGGCCAGGGCC
>VURO01048562.1:26202-48723 GCA_015108175.1 Pelvicachromis taeniatus
CACACACACACACACACACACACACACACACACACACACACACACACACACACACACACACATGCACGCATACACACACTATATTGCTTTCAGCCTGGGTTCCTGTATACGAGTGAGTTGCATACAGATTAATCTCATCACTGCTTGGATAGAGGGTAAAGCTTCGGTTGAATCCAGGTCTGTGTGATGTTATCAGGACAACATTTGTTGTCATCCTAGTACTGCATTCTTGCACTTTGAGGATGGGGAAAAGCAGCACTCCCATCAGGTTTAATGTAAATGTTCATATCGGGACTTCTGTTGTGGGAGATCAAAGCACAGGACACACAGTGTTGAAGCTTATCTAACCGGTGTAGCAGGACATTCACTGAGCTTAAAACAGCAATGATCTCAGTGATCACTGAAATGAATCCTCCGTGGCTGCTCTCCGTGGCTTCGAAAAAAGCTGGCTGCAGAAAGGAGGTTAAAAGCTAATTGATTGCATGTTGTCACAGTGCATGAATTGTGCCTCCGTCTGTGCGCACATAAGTGCACAAGGACATTACAAGTGCCTGTGAGTATACATGTTGTGTGTCCCTCGCCCCCACCCCTCCTGTCTGTGTTTTTGAACTAGGAGATGAAGCCATCTGCACTGCTCTCTGGAGACACAAGGCTCCCTCGTCTCTCCTCCTTTTTCTGCTCCTGCTATAATGGGGAAATTGCTCTGTCTTTACGCTCTAGTTGGGATTGGCAGTCTTGATAAGCATTGCAGGGACAATTAGAGTTAGGAGTTTTCATTGAGAGGCTTTTAAATGACGCTAAGTTGTCACTGGCAGCTTATGCTCCCCCCGGGGAGATACCATTGTGCCGCCACATGACACCCTTCTTGGTAAGAGGACACCCCTGTTTCGGCATGAAGTCCACTGTTTGGGCGCAGCAGCAACTATCCTAAAGAGCTACACTGAGAAGTATATGTATTCAGACAATAGATGTGAGCAGCAGCTGGTCTTACTCCCTTGTGTTCTTTTCTCCTGTGATGCTGTTTGCACACAGAGAAGGCAACAAAAAGATCCTTTTACCCACCAAGTCTTAGATTTGTTTTGATGTGTATGATGAGCCTGTCATTTTCTCAGCATGCTCCAGCCGCCATAGCTATACCTCACCCTTTTTTAATTCTCCCAGAGATGGGGAAGGATTAGGGAAATACTGTGCTGTAGTTCCTCAATTCATTACTGTTAAAAAGGCCTGATATGACTTAGAGGTAGGTATGCAGAGAGAGGCTGAAGCTCATATTAAGACAGAAATATGAAGGTGTGGAAGGAGCTGGAGGCATTGTTTATGAGCTAAGTGAAGTGGACCATCACAGAGGGAGTCAAGCAAAGGCCAAGTAAGTGATGGAGGGACCGATTAGAAGAGAGTGAGAGGGGGAGTGAAATGGGAGTAGGGGAGCAAGAGCAACATTCCAGCATAAGACTTGATCCCCATTTTCAGTAACAGGACACTCTTCTCTCTGCACATTTCATGTATCCAGTCAAAAGCATCTTCTCTACCTTCACTCTGCGTTTTTCTTCTCAGTGTTTAAAACCGCAATGGCCAGCTTTTCACATCTGCTTGCAGTGTGTATTGTTTCAATCTGTGTTTCAGTTTCACATGCTCTCTCTGAGCACGCTCAGTCTCTGTTCTCTTTCTCAGAATCTGGCCTTCAATTTCCTCATGCATCCTGATTTGAGCACCCCTACAAACCCAGACTTAGTAGCCATCAAATGTTTCTTGAGCTATAATATTAACAGCACTAGATAAGTCAGTGGCTGCTCAAATCACAGCACACAGCTAATTGGCCAGAAAGAAGCCCATCTGGGTTGGTTTACTCTTGAGTGAGGTGGCAGGATATTAGCTCCCTCCCAGCTCCACGTTCCACACTCAGCCCCACATCCCATCTAACAACAAAGACCACCAAAGCAGATCTCATAACGTGAAACCTGAACTACACCTCACCGGCACCATATAAAAAACTGCAGTTACAACTTATTTCTTTGCCTTCCCTGCACTATAAATCAACCTGTGGCTAAGAGATCCAATGAGAAGGGGATAAAACCGGGGGAGTGTCTGTGACTGGGAAAATGAAATGCTGAAGATAAGAACAGTGGAGAAAGTGGAGATGTAGTCTGCAAGGCTTCCCTGTCCAACAGTGCCACATGATGGAATGTGGCAGGGTTGTGGATCAGTAACTCTGGCTGTCCCATCAGGTGCTTACAATTAACTTGTAGCTGAGAACTGTGAGTCAGTTCCACAGTAGTCAAAATAAGATTGTTATTCCTGTCTACAGTAATATGATATGTCTGGTGGGCACAGCTAAAACAATACCGGGGGACATGAAAAAATTTCAAATCTAAGCATGCTATTTTGGGTTTTATTAACATAGGACAAGTGATTAAAAAAACACTTTGTGTTGAGAGTATTACCACAAAATATAATCCGGTTATGTAACTTGTAGTTAAAACTCATATTATTTGAATAAAAATGACCCATTGCTAAAGAAAAAAGACAAAGTACGATTATAGTCCTTTTTTCAGCTTCATAATAAATAGTGCCGGTTCATAACAAATCTTATGTCATGGTAACAGGGTTCATCTATTCACCGCCATGTTGGTGTTCACACAAAACCAATACACAGACAGGTGCAAGGAGGAAATCACACTAATAAATGGGGAAAGTGCCTCCTCGCCACTCGTAAGGTTGTATTCATGTGTGTGGGGCATAGTCTGGCACTCTCAGCCACTCAGCTTCATTTTCTTTGCATCTGCAAAAATACTTTTAAATAGTCTATCCATCCATCCGCAGCCGCTTATCCTTTTCAGGGTTGCGGGGGGCACTGGAGCCTATCCCAGCTGTCTTAGGGCGAGAGGCGGGGTACACCCTGGACAGGTCGCCAGTCTAACACACATAGACAGACAGCCATTCGCACTCACAGTCACTCCCGCATTCACACCTATGGGCAATTTAGATTTTTCAATTCACCTATCCCCACAAACTGCATGTCTTTGGACTGTGGGAGGAAGACGGAGTACGCAAACATGGGGAGAACATGCAGACTCCACACAGAAAGACCCGGCCTGATGGTGGAATTGATCTCAGGACCTTCTTGCTGTGAGGCAACAGTGCTAACCACCGTGCCACCGTGCTGCCCACTTTAAATAGTCTACTTCATATTTTATATACTACATATTTTATTTCATATACCTTTTTTTGTCTTTTTCAATTTTGTAGTTTTATACATTTTATAGCATTGTGCATGCACTTATAAAGCACAAAGCTTTATCTAATATTTAATAATCCACTGTAATATTATACTTACATTTTCTAGGTTATAGTTGCAATAAACAGTACTGTGAATCTTTAGGAAATTCTGAGTGAATAAAAAGTATTTCAGTCGTGAAGTAGTTTTATGTAATTTATCATGGCACAGTTTTTTATTACAACACTTCATGTTGTGGTCCAGCAGCAGGAGCTTATAGTGTTCCACAGCGATACGAGTCGGTAGCCTTGACTTCTGTGTCTGAAGTGCAATGATGGTTGTCAGATAAATATATGTTCTGGTGCAGAGTAAATAAATATGTTCTTTGATAATAGATATGCTTCCATATCTACTATAGCTAACATAGCAATCTACATAAGTGCCTCATGGAAAGTGGGTTTTATACTTTCTGCAACTGCGAGTTTGTAATGTCCACAGACGAGAGGCAAAGGCTCAACATTTTCCAAAGTAAGTTTTATTTTTCAGTAGGGGAAAAACATTCAGTTCTAATTATTAGGAGGGACATGTCCTCTGCACCCCCTTAAAATTACACATGTGGTAGGTTGTGTGTGGCTTTCTGTAAAACGTTCTATGTTTATGGTAGAAATAAGAATAGATTTGTTGTTCAGATTGGAGTAGTCATTTAGTCCCCCTTCTATTTGTATGTATATTGTGCTATTCTTCTTATTTGTATTTTTTTTTAACTCATGTACTTTCCTATCTATGTGCAGTTTAACTAGTTTGCAGCAGGTCATTACATTGAAGATATAAAATTCTAGTTCAGAGTTTCACAGAGTCGATAGGTTGCCCTGTTTGATGAGCCAGCTGCAGTCGCTTCACATTATGACAGGTAATAGTTTGCTCTGCTTTGAGGTAATGTATTGTATTAGTATGAGTGTTGGGCAGCAAGCTGTGCAAACAGAGCAGGCAGGATGCGCTGGAATTGATCTGAGGCTAAAGGTGGGAAAGTCGTGCCAACAGGCCTGGACCCCACAGAGTGGAACCAGTCAAATTTACCATTATTTGACTTTAAACTAAGCAAAGGTTAATGAGTTTTTGACTTTGGGAATGTAACTTTTTGTTGTTATTCTGGTTGGTTGAGGAAATTGGTGGAAATTCCTGCATTCTGCCTGTACTGTAGCTGCTTTAAGTGGTGGTGTTATCTGCCTGCTAGTGCTGCATTCTTCTTTTGAATTCTGGTTTCTGCAAATGTAAGCTATTAAACACAGTGAGATCAGTCAGTACACAAACAAATAAGAAGTGCAGAATTATGATAAATAATATGTCCAGTAGAATTTGCCCCCATTAGGGCAACAAGGGCTCACTGAATGGTTGTAAGAGGAAGAAAGTAGAGTGAATCATGCTGTGGCATTCAGTCAGCAGATCTCATCCCAATGAAACACCTATGGGACATTTTGAACATGTGTTAGACAGCACTCTCTATCACCACCATCATCACACACACTGACAGAAAATATGTTTTGGAAGAATGGTGTTCCATCTCTCCAGCAGAGCTCCAAGCACAATGAAAATTCATGCCGAGAAACATTGAAACTAATCTGCCAGCCCCTGTTAGGGTAAACCACTTGTCAAAATCAGGAGATTCATTTGGGTTGGTCTTTCTTTTTAGCTTTTGTTTCACACACTTTTACTTGTCATCCATTTGTATACAAATGTGTGTTCTTCTCTGACTCAGTTTGTTCTACTCTTGTCTATGTATGATCTCAGTGAGAGCATAACATGTTTCTTCCTGGCTGCTAGTGCTGACTGTGAGCATAGAAACCCCACACACTGAATGCTGCAAGTGTACCTTTACAAGGGGAAGCCAATCAGAGGAAAGCAGTCTCAGAGGAAGGGGGAAGAAAGCTAAAAAAGCTTATTTCATGCAATATGATATGTCTTCTTTAGTAAAGCCTTGACGCACATCTTGGACACACATTTACCAAATCGATAAGTCATTTTTGTAGTTTTATTTTATTTGAAATTTTGACTTTTTTTTTTTAAAGCTTTAGACTGAAAATGATGCCATCACACAAAAATTCAGATGTATGGTATTATGATACTGGTAGTATTAGCAGTATCAGATTCAACAGTTCTAATGTTAATCACGCCTGAATCAGTGTGCTGCCCTCAGTTATGAAATTAAAACACTATTACATGTCAGTACAGCCAGCCAAACATAAGCAATAACAGCTCCCTATTAGCTTACAAAAAGCCAGCCAGTCTGATTTAAAATGCGCAAGAATGAACTCTTCTCGCTCCACAAAGATCGTGACGCGCAACACATCACGTGACAGCCCGTGAAACAAGCCACACAAGTGATGGGTCGTGCATAACAGCAGGTGATGCAAATACTTGATCATCGGAAACATTAGTCTTCAAGCTGTCCTTCTGGAGTCAAACATGTCAACTTCTACAGAATTTCTGAATTATTTTTTAGATTTTGTTGTATTTTGAAATCATAAACACACACTATGTTGGATGAAAATGGAACACATCTTGAGTAGTTGTGCGTGTGCAAGTGAATCAGGTTTCTGACACTGTAGCCATCTTTCTTTCTGTGTTGACTTTTCAGAGGTACAAGCAAGAAGAAAGAATGAAAAGTCAGTGCGTGTGTTTGGGGTATATGACTAGGAGCATGTGCTGTATGTGCAAATCTGACCTGCTGTTTAGGAAAAAACCAACAGAGACAGACAGAATGATGGATACATGACGTCTGCACTAATCTGGATAAAACTACCTATTTACAATAACCTATTTACAATAACCTTACAAATCCACAGAGATCGTATTAGTGCAAGTGGACACTTAAAGTCAGGTTGAAGTGTCAAGTCACAAGTCACTCTATATTAACATATGTTAATATAGATTGGCCATTAATTATCATGTACAATAGTGATTTTGAATTGCCAGCTACAGCACAATGCCATGAAAAAGGTCAGAATAAGAAAACAGACAGAAAGGGAACTAACGGCAGTGATTCAATCACTGCCGTTAGTTAGACTTGTCATCTGACAGAAATATACATGTTTGTATAGGTGTTGAAATAAATAGATGTATAGAAATAGAAATAAAGTATGCAAGCAAGTACAAAGTGTCCTACCAAGTGCAATTTTTTAAAATAAATACTTAGGTGCCCTTTTTTGGCTTGAGCACTTGCCCTCCAAAATGTCATTGTACGGCTATGCCACTCTGTAAGTGTGACAGGTGTTAAAGTGGGGAAAAGGCAACAGCAATTTCATTCCCATTCACTTTGGTAATAGCCATGGTGATGCAGAATGTTTCCACTAATGCACCACTTGCAGGTAACACACAAAAATAGATTTTTAATCTCATTATCTCAGCAGCTGTGCAGGTGGAGAGGGAGTGTGTGAGTAAGAGAGCTGCAGAGAGAATGTGTTCATACATGAGAGTGTTTGGGAAAGCAGGTGGGGGCACAGGTCACTCCCTTCCTCTACCGCTGGGTGCTCCAATTGAAAGGACGCTTTCGTTATATAAACAAGAGGTACACGTCAAGTTGAAAATTAAATATTTGGAAGTGATGTACATTTCAGTGGGTGAACGCTAGCATAAAAGAGCTGCCGATGAAGAGATGGAGAGTGCGCTCTCTGCACCAGAGTCGATTCTCACCTCGTCTCTCCTTCACAACACAACAACCTCTAAAGCTCTATTTATGTATGCTGCAGTTGGATCATACCACTACTGATTTTTCTACATTTCAATAGGCTGTTAAAGTGCAATCTGCAAGTTCTGAGTTTTCCTGTTTTACTTTGTCTCTCTGTTTGACGCTAAGCATTCATTACTGCAGTTTTTCTCTGCACTTCTCGGGGGTCAAACAGCAAATGTCCTACTGCAATGTCTCTTTGCTCTTTGTTTTGAAGTCAGAGCTTCTCTAAGTGGCATGCTTTTGTGTGGCTATTGTGATTTGTGCTAATTTGTATGTCAGATGTGGCAAAAAGGGCATCTTTGTTTAAAGGAGCAGTGAGTTAGAATTCCAAGTAGACAGGATGGGCAATATTCCCTCATTACAGACACTGTAAACTAATTGCAATTACACAGATACTAAAATAAAAAGAAATAAATTAATAAATAAGAGAGAAAATTATGCTGTTTTGGCTTTCAACCAACATTTTGGCTCATATGATAATGGCTGAGATAGGTCATTCAACCATGAAGCCTGTGAGATGAAGGCACATTTGTTTGAAAAGCAAATGGATCATGTGCAGTTATAACAGGAATGATTGTCATTGTAAAACAAGAGCTCTCTATACTTGCTTGTGATCAAAGAGAAAATTTGCAAGGTGTCTTTCCATACAAAGCTGGACAGTAAATGGTCATATCAGAATAATAGGGCCAGGATGTGAATATCTGAATTTAGTTTTTATTTCACATTTTGGTGCAATTAACACATATTTTCCTAAACCTAACAAGTCCTTTTTGTGCCTGTTGATGCCATCATCAGTGCCGAAAGACACTGAATTTCTCAGAGCCACCAGTGGCTTTGACATCAAACATCAAATTTCAAGTGAGAGCAATTGCACTTGTGACTTAGCGCCTTAGCAGTGAAGTAATATGAGGGTACACAAATAAAAAGTACTAGAGATGGCACGATACCACTTTTTTATGTCCGATACCAATGTCATAAATTTGGATATCTGCCGATACCAGCATGAATCCGATATAGTCTTTTATAATCAAGTTCACACTCAAGTTTACAAAAACAAAACACGAAAGCAATTCTATTACACCTGTATGCAAAAAGATACACTGCAGCCAAAAGTGCAATATCAGCACAAACTCATGTTTCTATCCAACAAAATAAAGCAGGTTGTATAATGGAGCCTTTTATACTTACAGCTGAACATAAACAGACATCAGAGTGGAAATCAATGCAAACATAGCTTCATGACACTCATCTTTGATCATTGATGATCAAAGACTTGTCATTTCTATACAAACTTAACACAAGTATAAAAAGTGTTTTTCACAGTTTGAACTATGAAGCTGTTCAGCTGCAGCTCTGCTGTTTGTAACACTGAGTCTATCATCATACGGTCAGACTGAGCAGCACACAGACGTCCCAGCTCCAGATATCAGTTGTTGAGCTTAACGTGGGAATGTTAAGCTCACGTGCACGTAGCGAGGCTCCAAATGCTTTCAGTGTGAAGTAACTGTCTTGGATTGCCAACATGATCCCTTACTTTGCTACCCTGCTGTTAAGTGAACTCCAGTCATGTCCAAAACAAATCAATTTTATGCAAGGAATCACTATTGACAGCGTTGACTTTTTTCATAACTTTGATGTTGAACAATTGCAGCTTTGTCGGTGCTCCAAGTTGATCACAGTTTGTAGGTTTCTGCTGGTCCAGCAGCTTTTCAAAAATGGATTTTTAATTTTTTTTAAAGTTGCCAATAAAATCTTTGACATTTATGAAATGTTTACAATAGTTCTTCATAAAATCACAGAAACATCTAAAAATATAAGTAGCAAATGTTTGAAACACAAAATCTGTGCCAATGACATAATGCTAGCATGCTAGCATAATAGCATTTCACTATGAAAAAATCTCAAGAGCTGTATCAGCTCAACACTGGAGCAAGAAGTGTTATACGTCTGTTATATATTAGTCTTATATATGTCTGCTGTTATACGCTTTAAAGGGTTGTTATTTTGTACTCTTATATTTAATAAAGCCTTTGTGAAAACTTCAATTCTTTGGTGCCAAAGGAAATGATAAAGAACAAAAGAAAGAAAATGCTAGTTATTAGACTTCTATCCAACTCAGAGTGGGGAAAAAAGAAATTAAAGCAAAGCAGAGTACACTAAAAAAAAACCAACAACAACAACGTATTTTAAACTATGTGTGCCTGCACACAAAAAGCTGAAGAAGTCAAGGGTCAAAACTTTGGTGTTCTTAAAATATCCTTATGAATTCAGGGCGTTTGTTTATGAAAGGGGGTATTTGAAGGGTGTATTTCTCATAAAAGACATTGCAAATAATGGAGACATTTGAAAGTAGTGCAGCTTTCATTTGACATGCAGAAACACAGTTCCTTCTGTCTTCATTGATCAACCACACAGAAGAAAAGAGAAGAGAAAAAAGGGGTGCTTATGCATCAGTGGAACAGAATAATACTACTTAACAATAGCCACCTCTGCAGATACAGCCGCTGTCTAAAAAGCTTGCACAGCATAGCAGAGGGTAAATGGGAACTGGAGAGTCTGGTGTGAATCGATAAAAGCCATCAAACACCTGAGGGGTCCCCCAATTTTCGCTCAAACCACTCCACCCCCTGGGCAGGAGGAAACAATGGCGGGGCATCAATACCTGCAATTGGGAAAAGGCAGGGCAGGAGACAGCGGGCAAACCACACAAGTGGGTCACCTCTTCACCAGACAGCAAATGGGCGTGCAATCGTTTGCATCAATTCAGTCCAGTGGGAGATTAAGGACAGGATGGGAAGGGGGTGCCATTAGGAGTGCATTGGTATAGAAGATGGGTGATGGTGAGAAAGAAGGGGTGTGGAGGTTTTTAAAGCAGGTAGATATGGAGGCTCAGGGGGATATAGGTGTTTTCAATTACCCACAAATTCAGTGCAATTTCCTCTTCTTTCTGACCACACCTCCCACTGCGAGGCTGATGGGAGTCCTGAACAAAGAGGCGTGAAGATCGCGATTGTTTGACTGCAGGTTGGTGGGGAGGAGCAGGAGGAGGTCGTTTTTTGTCCGTCTGCCTTGTTCAACCTTTCTCTGTCACCTTGGAGCTTTCACTGGAGCCTTTTTCCCCCACTGGTTAGAAACTTAAACGTGCACTTCTACTTCCGTTTAGATGTTGATAAGCCACTTCCTGAGAGTGAGAAATACTCTTGTGCTGTTAAAAGATAACAGGCAAATGCACACACACACACACATATGTGTATTTATATCCTCGTAGGGACATCTCATTGACATAACCCTAGCCATCAAAAATGAATGGCTAACCCTGACCCTTACCCTAAACCTAACCATAAGCTAATTGTAACCCTGACACTAAAACCATGTTTTGACTGTGAAAAATGGCTTCAAACTCGTGGGGACCGGGGTTTTGGTCCCCACAAGGGCTGTCGGTCCCACAAGAATAGTAAGCTTCCAATTTTTGGTTCCCATGAAGATGTAAATACCCGTCCACACACACACACACACACACAAACTGCATTGTCCATTCAGCAGAACACAACTTCGCTGTATCTGCTTTGCAAAAAATCTGCTCTGTGGCAAATGCACACCTCATCTTACTGATTAGTTATCTTTAGTATGTATTAGTTGTATGTATTATTGTAGGGTCTACCTTACAATGTAAAGCGCCTTGGGGCGACTGTTGTTGTGATTTGGCTCTATATACATAAAATTGAATTGAATTGAATAGTAATCAGTTGCCTTCACTTAAGATCTCCTCAGTAGCTATGCACAGTGAGCATAATGCTTTGGAATAACAGCAGATAATTTGTCCTTGTTTTATATGATTATTATTATTGTTGTTGTTCTTGTTGTTTGTTTTATTGACAGAAAATAGACAAATATGAGAGAAATTAAGTCATTATAAGGATTACAAGGATATGAACAAGGTAACCAAACAAGATGTTGTTCAGCCAGGATGGGATGACCAACACCTCCCTGTAGTATATTAGTATAGTGCCCATTAAAACTCGGCCCAAATATCACAGACATACAAAGAGGTTTGTGCAGAAACTAAAGCAGAACCTGTTCAAAGTTGGAAAGGAAGGCCACTAAAATTTTCCCAAATTTTTGTTTGCAGCAGGAGAGGAGGTCCCAATGTGCACACTCCAGGAGGCAAAAAACAGCTTTATTTATTATTTATTGCTTATTTATTATTATTTAAGCCCAGTATAACTAAACCAAAAAAATACAAAAATGAAATAAGCAAGCAGGCAGGCTGGCACATAATGTAAAACAATGTAAAAAAAAAAAAAATCTTTATGCTGACTCTTAGCCCAGCCATGGCCACATTAAACATGAAACCCATCTTTAATATACCCATCTTAAGCAAAACATACTTAAAAGCACTGTTTTCAGCCCTGACTTAAATCAGATACTTTTTATAAGGTGGAGAAATGATATTCAGAAAATTTTGAGCAGAACTCTACAAAAATGTTTGAAGGCTAAAATCCCATCCCAACCCACCTCGTTGCTTCTAGAAGGACGTTGTTTTTAGTGTTTTTCTTAAACTTTTGATGTTGAGATGCATGCAATCGTCCAGATGAATAGAATCCATTTTTTGGGATCAACTTTTTATGGTGCAGTGACTCTATGATTTTAACTCTGTCAAACAAACAACCAGTCGAAGACCTGGCACTGACATGAACCAGGTGATAAATCCTTCATCATCTGACATTTTAAATTGTTTAGTTTTTGATTAGCTATACTAGACATTACCATTACCTGGCATTTGTACTAGCAGAAAGCTAACACTGCTAATCTGGTGACAATGGCAAATATTTCACCGCAACAGCATGTTAGTGTGTTATGTCAGCATAATGAATTTTACAAAAAAAACAAATAACAAAACAGGAAAAAGAAAAATGCTCAGCGGAGTCAAATGGCAACAAAGTCACAGCATGTTTCCTGTTAATTTTGCAGCTTCCTTTCAAGTTCAGCTATGTCGGCAGACCTAAAACCTCTCTACAGGAGAGGGGAAGTGCCCCAGCTTGCAGATGTTGCCACATGAGCATATGAGAGGCCTGATAGGAGCCTCTATCAGCAATGTGACTTCCTTTCTTCCTGGCTCAGCAATGGGGAGCAACTATGTAACCATTTTACCTACACACTCTAGATAGGTTATCAGAAGTGTGTGTGTGTGTGTGTGGACAGGTATTAACATCTTTGTGAGGACCAAAAATTGGAAGTTTACTATACTCATGGGGACCAAAACCCCGGTCCCCACAAGTTTGAAGCCATTTTTGAGACTCAAACGTGGTTTTAGTGTCAGGGTTACAATTAGGTTATGGTTAGGTTTAGGGTAAGGGTCAGGGTTAGCCATTCATTTTTGATGGTTAGGGTAAGTGGCTAGGAAAAGCATTATGTCAATGAGATGTGTGTGTGTGTGGCAGGCATACACAAAGTTTCATTGCTCCCCCATGAATATGAACTTATAACCACTTGTTTACTTAAAAAATGTTTTGAAGATCCATTCATACATGTAAGCCAATTACCTCTCTCTCTTTTCACACATTCTCTGACCTCTCTGTAATCTAAAGTATTTAATACGTATTTAAGTACAAGCATTCAAATTTCAGTGAAGGACATGTGTTTAAATTGTGGGCGATTCCCTGTGAGAGCTCTCCCATGAACTAAGATTCAGGTTAAAGCTACATTGTCCTAAAGTGTTTGCTCTCTTTTCATGAAATGGCTTTAAGCACCACACAGGGCTCAATTAAATGCTGTGTATGCTATTTATGTCTGTTGTTAATATACTGATTTATAGTGGAGCAAAGACATGATCAAGTGGTACCATTAAAGGTACTGTGCTCTATGGCCATCTGGCCAGCGCATACATTGCGAATGTGTATGGAAAGGAAGATGAGGCTAATCATCCGGAAATAACCCCAACCAACCTCTCGCTCGCTCTTTCTCTCTCTCAAACACACACAATCACACACATACAATGGTAAATGAGGGGTAGTTTGACTAGTAATACATGAGTGCTCCCATGCGGTGAAAAACAAGCATGGCTGCACTTGTTAAAGGGATAGTCCACCCAGTTATTAGAGTTTTCTATTTTTATTAGAGTTGGCTTTTATTTTCCAACTGCATGTCCAAAGACATGCAGTTACTGGGGTTAGGCTAATTTTTGATTCCAATTTGTCCACAGGTGTGAATGTGAGTGTGCGTCTGTCTCTCTGTGTTAGCTCTTCGACAGACTCGTTACCCCCAACCACATCTTGACCTACGGCATTGGTATTACAGTCAAATAAAATAGTTTTCACTGCTAGTTTTAGTGTACTGGATTATTCGTGAGCCACCCAAATAATAGGGTTAATAGTTTGTTTGTTTTGGTTATCTTCCTTTGAATATTCAGAAGAACACATTAATCTTTAAAACTATTAAGAAAAAACAAATTAAAATGACTATTTCTTCGGCAGTATCTCGAGAGACGTGGTCCAATCCAGACAGCGAAAAACACAGCAAATATGAAACAGATGCCTAAGTGGGACTAAAATGCTTATTTTCTAAGGGTGTCCCAGTAAGGCCATGATCAAAACTGGAACCCAACACCAGATTGTTGGAGTTTTCTCTGAATTGTAATGAACTTTTATTTTATAAATAAAAATGTATTTAATATTTTATTCACATAAAATATAATAGTTTTAAGATTTTGAGAACAAATTAATGTCATTTTGAATTTGATGGCTACAGTCCATCAGAAAAACACTGGGACAGGGGCAACAAAAACTAAAAATTTAGGTTTTAATGCAAATATTTTTGCAACTAATTAAGTCAATTAGCAACAAGTCAGTTACAAGACTGGGTAAAAAATGCATGTTAGAATTTTTCAGATGTAAATATGGGCAGAGAATCTCCAAACTACAAAAAATTATCTAGAAATTTTGGGGGAAAAAATTTAAGTGTTCCTCATAACATGTGAAGACTTCCTCATCTACAGTACATAATAACACCAAAAGATTCTGAGAATCTAGAGAAATCTCTGCGCACAAGGGAATAGACCGTATAGAAGCTTTTCCCTTATGCACATAAGACTGAATGCGCATTATCAGAATGTCAAAACCTCACTATATTAAAAACAGCCATGATTCTGTCATAAAAATCACATCATGGGCTCAGAATCACTGTCTGGGAATAGAGTTTGTCTTGTTATCCACAAATTTAGATTAAAGTGCTATGAATGCAACAAAGGAGCCATGTGTGAACATGATCCAGAAAGGCTAGTGTCTACACTGGGCCAAAGCTTGTTTAAAATGAAAAATGGAAAACTTTTCTCTGGTCAAATGACATATGCTCCCATCCAAATGACCTATTTTTTAGGGAAGGCCTTTAATATTTCAGCAAAACAATGCAAAGATTATGCTAAACAGTATACTGCATTCAATGTTTTATATATTCTATTGTCAAGAAAATGTGGGTTTATGATATTTGCAAATGATTGCAATTCTGTTTTGATTTTCATTTTACACAACATCTTAACTTTTAATTGGAATTTGGGTTTTACTCTGCTCTGTAATGACTAATGACTAATCTGCAGACCATGGGGGACAATCCATTAGAAGAGTCTTATCTCATGTTCCCACATACCACACATAGCTGGTGTGCTAATGTCCAATGTAGACATTGTTCCAGTGAATTCAAGTTGTTTACCATGCAACCTTGGTGAAAGCAATGTCAAAACTTTGAGAGGACCCAGTCTATGTTATGTTTCTGGGACAGCTGTTTTACACTATCCTCTCTGTAAAGACTAATTGTTAGACTCTAAGTGAATACTGGGATCCACCCACTAGAAATGAAAAGAAAGAGGTTGCAAACATAGTTTATTGATAAATCACTTCAAAAAATAAAGTTTTCAGGCCTGAAAACTTTATTTTTTGAAGCTAATCTCAGATTTTCAGGGAGTTTGTTCCACAAGGTATAAAAACTAAAAGCTGCTTCACTTATTAAATCTTTTTCCAGGAATACAAAGGCCTGTTCCTGTTCACATGGATGTTTTATAAGACACGGGTAGATTTGAAATGTAATAAGATCCAAGTTCACGTAGTGCCTTGTAAACTTGTAGATGTATTTTAAAAACTATCCTTTGAGACACAGGAAGCCAGATAGTAGTGCATTCCAACCTTTCTAGTCTAGCTGCAGCATCCTACATAAACTGCAGCTGTCTGCTTGATTGTTTTACTGAGACCCATGAAGAATCTGCCAAATTTTACTAAGTTTTTCATGCATTCACTTTCAACAGAGATCTTCGAAACATTATTTTAAGACAGTAATAGGGTAATTTGGTAATTTTATTTATTTAGCTATTCAAAATAAAGTTTCAATCTATATTTTCTCTGAGATTTCTGGACTAATTTGAGGATAGAACCATCATGCTTGAGAGGCATTGACATGTATTCTTAACTGCTTCTGTCTTTTTTTGGATTCTGTTGAGATTGCTTTACCTTTGAACATTTGGTTGATTTCCTTGTGAAGCTGCCTGAAACAGATACATTTGCCAGTGAGGCTGCTCCTTTGTACACAGTGCTGGGATTGTGAGTAGTAATGTAATTGAGATATATATTTAATAAGCAACTTAAGCACAAAAAACATTTCTATTTTTTAGATTGTGCTTCATAACTAAACTGTGTAGTTTAGTTATTCAAGTAACCACAAACTGAACTGCAGTTCACTGGCAATCCATCTTTGAAGGCTGTGCATCAACATTTGAAACAGGTGCCATTGAAAACGGTTTATATTGGCTTTTGCAGTCCATATTTTGTTACAGTATTTAACTTACACATTTTTGGTCCTGCTTGTCACGTTTTGGAGCAGGACCTGGATTGTCAGCTGGATAGGAGCATTCTCACCCACTTTTTGTGGAAGAGAACGTCTTAGCCAACACCGCCCCCTACTGACGTAAGGAAACAAGTACGTAAAAATATTTAGTGCTTCACTTGAAATTTTAAGTGTTTTTCCCACTTGAGATGTCAGCTAAATGCTTGTAAAGCACTTTATGCAATTAGTGAGAATTGGAAAATGCCAATAAATTTTAAAACTGCATCATGAGCATGTTAAACCTTGAGTTAAAAAAGAAAAAAAAAAGCACCCAACAGTCTCAGAAGAGCCAGCTTTCTTCAGAGGTGCTGTATAACATAAGCTAGTCAATATAATTTGTGTACTTAATTTACAGTTTATGCTGAAACCTGTGCAGCATAATCAAAACTACACTTTATCTACAGTGTAGAGAATCACTGGGAGGAAAAAACAAACCCAAAACCACACACCTTGAATATGCAGTTTAACTTTTATTCAGAACAATGAAAAAGACGAGACAAGAGAAGACTGGGAACAGATTTTAGGCCAGGTGGAGAGACAGATTTAACAGCTGTGCAACAATAAATTTAGGCCAGGTCCTCTTCACCCTCCTCCTCAAACTCTCCCTCCTCCTCAGCAGTGGCATCCTGATACTGCTGGTACTCTGACACCAGGTCGTTCATGTTGCTTTCTGCCTCAGTGAACTCCATCTCATCCATACCCTCACCAGTGTACCAGTGAAGGAAAGCTTTGCGCCTGAACATGGCGGTGAACTGCTCGGAGATGCGCTTGAACAGCTCTTGGATTGCTGTGCTATTGCCAATGAAGGTGGCAGCCATCTTGAGACCTCTGGGAGGAATGTCGCAGACTGCAGTCTTGACGTTGTTGGGGATCCATTCAACGAAGTAGCTGCTGTTCTTGTTCTGCACGTTCAGCATCTGCTCGTCGACCTCCTTCATGGACATGCGGCCACGGAAGATGGCAGCTACCGTCAGATAACGACCATGACGTGGGTCACAGGCAGCCATCATGTTCTTGGCATCGAACATCTGCTGGGTGAGCTCTGGTACAGTGAGTGATCTGTACTGCTGGCTACCCCTGCTTGTGAGGGGAGCAAAGCCTGGCATAAAGAAGTGCAGACGAGGGAATGGCACCATGTTTACTGCCAGCTTGCGCAGGTCAGCATTAAGCTGTCCAGGGAACCTGAGGCACGTGGTGACACCACTCATTGTTGCAGAGACCAAATGGTTGAGGTCACCATACGAAGGGGTAGTGAGTTTAAGGGTGCGGAAGCAGATGTCATAGAGGGCCTCGTTGTCGATGCAGTAGGTCTCATCTGTGTTTTCCACAAGCTGATGAACTGATAATGTGGCGTTGTAGGGCTCAACAACTGTGTCTGATACTTTTGGGGAAGGCACCACGCTGAAGGTGTTCATAATGCGGTCAGGATACTCTTCGCGGATCTTGCTGATGAGCAGTGTGCCCATACCAGATCCCGTACCGCCACCCAGGGAATGTGTGAGCTGGAAGCCCTGCAGGCAGTCACAGCTCTCTGCCTCCTTCCTCACCACATCCAGGACAGAGTCCACCAGCTCTGCACCTTCTGTGTAGTGACCCTTGGCCCAGTTGTTACCAGCACCACTCTGGCCTGCATAAACAAAGCCAGGCTAAACTTAGTAACCAGAGTGCATCATAATTTGACATCTCCACACAATATAATGTAACTCACCAAAAACAAAGTTGTCTGGTCTGAAGACTTGACCAAAAGGTCCAGACCTCACAGAGTCCATGGTGCCTGGCTCCAGATCCACAAGGACAGCACGGGGCACATATTTACCACCTAATTTAAAAATAAATAAGTGCTGTTAAATATCATTAAACCCACACACAGCCTTATTCCAAGCTGTATAATTGATGTTCTTACCAGATGCTTCATTGTAGTAGACATTGATCCTATCCAGCTGCAGGTCACTGTCACCATGGTAAGTGCCAGTTGGGTCAATGCCATGCTCATCACTTATCACCTCCCAAAACTAAAAAAAAAAAAAATTACATAAATATAAAAAATAAAAAAGTAAAAATGAGGCAGCAATAAGACAAAGTGACTAAAGCCATCTCATTCTGGTATGCAATTCTTTTATTTACAAGGCACATGTAACATTTTGCAGTTTATGATGTTGCGGTAATGTGATTTGGGGTAACATTTACAAATGATAAGCATTAATGAAGCCCGCTCTTAATTCTTAAAGTCAGTTTAAAATGGTCGACACCTTCCCGCCGTTCTGCTATAGGCGCGCGCGGTCTCATACGCCATTGGTTATGAATTTGAACATTCCTTGCTACGTCACTACCCGCCCACTAGAGGCAAAAGCCGGGCTGCACCAAAAGCACGAAGTAGGCCGCAATAAGCCGGTAACTGCGATGAAATAAAAATCATCGCGTTATATGACAAAATCTTAAAAATTATAGTTTATCCCACAAACCCCTCAAGCAGATCAGCTATAGGGCTGTTTTATTTTAGACTGAGTTTTATGTCGACAATCCTTAGCTTTACTTCCCTTTTTTTCCGCAGTGCAGCATACACCAAGAGAACAATGGCAAGGTTCAGCTTTCGTTAATTCGACGCAAAAACGTTAATTAGAGTTATCCTTCAGCTCATCACCAGCTTTGTCTTTTTTCTTTTTTTAACAAGAACAATAACTGCACAGATATATTTAAACTGTACAACAATTTATTTATTTTTCCATTTTTATTTAATTAGACATCGACATATTACGGCTCTACAAACTTCTCAAAATACAGTTATGTCTATAGTTAAATGTTGGCTGGGAAATTAGTTAAGTAGGACACGTTGATATTCCCAGGGTGTGGCTTCTGGGACGCAACGAGCACAAAGCACGGGCTTCTGGTGCAAAGAACACGTTAGTCGTAAATAAAGCAACGTCATAATGTCCTGAAACGACGTATATTTTCACTTACTTTGGCACCAATCTGGTTTCCGCACTGGCCGGCCTGGAGATGGACGATTTCCCTCATATTTACTGGAGGTAGCGTTCGAGTGATAACGACAGACTTTGGTTCTCTTGAAGTGCGTGCCGAATGCCTCAACGTTCTACTTTATACGTCAAGGATCCACCCTTAACGCCTCAACTCAAGTTTCTATTGGTTAAGAAGCGAACACTTCCTTTATAGACAGAAATTTAAACCAATCAAAAGTTGATGTGCTAATCTCTGATTGGTCCAACCGGTCTGCCTATTATTTTCATCTCAAACTTATGACTAGCGTCTAATCTGTAGACGTTGGCCTACTTCCTCGTGATGGTGGAAAGAGAATGCGACACTGAGAAGGGATTAGTTATTTTCACATCCTAGTGTCAGCTCCTCGTACAGATAGCTAGAGGTTTAATCTTATCGATTAAATTAGAGCATTTCGATTCATCAAACAGTCATGCGAGTGAGCTGATAGCAACAGCAACAGTCCACGTGGCTGACCATTTTATCAGAAATTTTCCTTGCGGAAGCTGTCGCAGTAGAGCTAACCATGGCTTTCAGACGACTGCTTTTTACCCAAGGGCTTGACAGTGATTTTCAGTTATGCCTGTCTCAGGCCTGGATTTTCAATCCAGCTGGATACTGCAATCTCATTTACCGTTTCCTTTCCCTTTTCTTGTGGTTTATGAGAGGGTTTCGTGCAGTACACCCACACTATTACCCTATACTATTATAAAGAATGTATTAGTGTGTGAAGTAATGGCAAGTAAAGAAAATAATCCTCACATTTATGAACAATGAGAATAATAAGTCCATATGATTACTTGTATAGGAAACCTGCAGTCCCTTTACATATTTAACACATCATTAATAAACAATGATGTAGAGTACTGATTCAGGACGAAGAGCCATATACTTTTACAACAAGCAACATGTCCTTTACACCAAGTTTCTGGAGCCCATCTTATGAAGCTCTTTCCTCGTGTTGATTCTCACAATAATGGGTGTAAAAAGGTGTGGTGAAACTGCAAAAATGTAAATCTAGAACTGTACTGGGTGCTTTAGAGTAAATGAGTAAAAGCAAAGCAGAGCGCATGCACTTATTAATAGATAGCCTGGATGTCAGGTGACAATGTGACTGTGGCACAGACACAGAGATGGCCTCGGTTCTTCACAAAATATTTTTAACAGATGTGCTGCCTTTAGGATAGTTGAAATGCATATGGTACTTATGGTATGTAGAGTAGTTTTTATATAAACTATTATTTAAATCTTTTTTTTTTTTTTGCATTCACCCCGGGCCTGGATGGATAGGAGTACGAGCAGACGTTCTGCTGTGCTTAAATCATGCAGTACAGGTTATTCTCACACATTATATGCGTTGTAATCTGACACACAAAGGCCTTCTCTGTTTGCTCAATGACAGAGTTACATCAGAGAAAGTATGGCAGGATACAAACAAATGAGATTCTCTCAGCTTCTCTGAAGGCTGTTGTTTTCAGGTGTATTTACAGGAAGTTACCAACATGGAGATATATCCAGTAGAGTTTGGCCCTGCCCTGTACCATGGACTTTTATCAGCAAATTTATGGCTTCAATTCTGTGAAATCAAATTGGCAAGTTGGAATTCTGCATGATGTTTGATTAGAGTAGAGCAGCAAAAACCTTCACACTTACCTTTTGACTAGGAGGCCAAAGATCAGATCTCACCGATAATGTTATCGGTTTTTGCTTTTACTTTGTTTACTTATAGTTTTTTACTTATTGTTAAATAATCTAAAAATGAATCACACTGGGAAAGAAGAGCAGGTTAAAACATCAGTAAATTAACAGTTAGCGCCAATCCACACCTGGAATTGCAGCATTGAAGAATAATGTGTGTGACGGTCAATTCTGTTTAGAGTAAAAACAATAAATAAATAGAAGAAAATTTTACTATAATTATATTGAAATCAAAGGATTTTAAAGGGCGATTATGGTTAAATAGGTAGGGCCCTGCTGGAAGAAAAGAAACTTGAACTAATGGCCTCAGTATCTCCGTAATTCCAGGTTTCAGCTCTGATAAGCGCGATCGGATAAATTCATTGATAAATTCATCATTGAGCAATAAAGCAAATTCTATATTCTTTTAGATGTGAGTCATTATTGTTCCTATTGCCTCTGTACCATTACTAATCAATTATTCACTGAGCTCATTCTTTGGTGGGGCTTGAAATGTGCGTGCACTCAGTGGTTTGTGGTGACATCCAGAGTCAGGTAAAGCTTGAAGAAAACCTTTCAGGGCACTGGGAGGAGATTCTTATAGTCAGTCATGATGAACCTCTTCTCACAGCGTGCTTACAGTACAGCAGCACACGGTGCGTTCAGTTGAAGTGATGCTGCTTTCTATGACTCAGCACACTGCAGCACTCGGCACTCAGCCTCCAGAAGCCAGATCAATATTACATTAAAGAGACAGATGCAGCTGGGAGAGACATACACATAGGTGGGAAATAACCCTAAGAAACAAAAAAAAACATAACTGTCTAACAAAAAGTATTCTAGTACATAAAACAGAGGAGCCTAGGAACGACTGTGTATGTTAAATTGCACTCTCCCACTGAAACGCCACATAACGCCTTGAGCTGATTCAAAATTCTGTTGTAATACAGTGCAACAGAATTTTGAACCCAGAAGTTCATACATGGATTCTGTGACACGATGTTCCTAATTCTGGTTGTTGGAAAACCAGATGAAGATCATTAAGCTTTTTTAAGGGAAAATAACATTTACAAATGTATTGTGCTAATCACATGCATCTTTATTTAAATAAAATTCAGTGCTGAATTCAGTGTTGTTATTTTTTGTTTGTTTGTTTTTAACAGATGCTCGACACTGCTAGCAGCTGCGCTGCTATGGTGCATAAAGTTTTTCCAGTTTCTGAAGATGGGAATGCGAGTTTGGCTCCTCCTAATTCCTGACTGTATTTAAACTGAGCTTTCTTCTTCCAGAGACCCAGTACCAGTAATGAGCGGTCAAAAATATGATAAACTATAACATTGTTAAACAATGATTTAACAACTCTATGTTGGTCTTCATGGTTTTTGCTGTCTGAACAAAATCACTTGGTTTTTATTGCCGGGTGAATCAGTTTCATCTCTAGTTGACATTTTTCCCTCTGTTTATGTTTGGTTCATTAGGAACTAATATTTCAAAGAATAAGCTGGTATTCAATGTAAAAGAAGTTGCACTATGCAATAAAAACAGATCAGTAATGATACACAGATCAAATGTAGTGTATATGAACATGCATGAATTATATTGAATTATATCTTGTATTGCTGTCAATATAAGATACTGACAGCATTATTTCTGCCACAGTTTTGTGCAGCTTGAATGCAGACACAGAAATTCACAAACACAGTGGAAAGTAGGCTGTCAGAGAAGATGGGTGTTAGACAGGAACAGCTGGACTAATGTTCTCTGCCTCTGTTGAGAAAAACACTGATTCACCCTCCTATCAGGTTACTGACTCCCCACTGCAGCAGCATTCAGCCAGTCAGTCTCACCACAGCCCATTCAGCCCTCCACCACCACACACACACACACACACACACACACACACACACACAAACACACTGTGGGTTACGCCCTTTGTAACACGGCTTTGTAAAAAATACCCTGGGAAACCTATCCTGACTGAGCTAGGAAATATATACTATATACTGCACATCTTTTACAAAGATGTGCAGTATATAAGTAC
>VURO01048563.1:10837-24106 GCA_015108175.1 Pelvicachromis taeniatus
GTGGTGTTACTGATGGTAGCCTTTGTTACTTTGGTCCCAGCTCTCTGCAGGTCATTCACTCGGTCCCCCCGCAGGGTTCTGGGATTATTGCTCACCGTTCTTGTGATCATTTTGACCCCACGGGGTGAGATCTTGCATGGATCCCCAGATTGAGGGGGCTCCACGTGAGGGGGCTTCCATTTTCTAATAATTGCTCCCACAGTTGATTTCTTCACACCAAGCAGCTTACCTTCTGCAGATTCAGTCTTCCCAGCCTGGTGCAGGTCTACAATGTTGTTTCTGGTGCCCTTGGACGGCTCATAGTGAAGTTTGGAGTGTGACTGTTTGAGGTTGTGGACAGGTGTCTTTTATACTGATAATGAGTTCAAACAGGTGCCATTAATATGGGTAACGAGTGGAGGACAGAGGAACGTCTTACAGAAGAAGTTACAGGTCTGTGAGAGCCAGAAATCTGGCTTGTTTGTAGGTGACCAAATACTTATTTTCCACCATTTTTTAAAACCCCAGTCATAGTGTTGCTGAGGTCACCAGTTTGTCATAGGGCTAACACAGAAAGACAGTTAACCATCCACACTCACATTCACATCTAAAGCCAATTAGAATTGATCACCAATTAACCTAACCCTACTAACATGCATGTCTTTGGAGCACTTGAGGAAGCCAAAGTATCCGGACAGAACCTACACAGACATGGGGAGAACAAGCAAACTCCACACAGAAAGGCCCCGGCCAGATCCAAAACCATCTTACAGTTAGGCTTTGAGGCAACAGTGCTAACCACCATGTTCATATCTGTTTATTACATTTGTATAAATACATGCTGCTTCTACAGTTTTTCTTCCTCTATTCCAAGAAGTGAGCTAAATGTAGACACTAGCTTTAACGTTTTTTGGATTTTTTTAAACTTTATTTTTTATTGAAAGTTTTATAGTTTTGACATCTACTAGCTTTAACGGTTTATATACAAAGTGATTCAAGTTCACATAACTGACACATAATAGCAGGGCTGCTTGACTGGAGTCCTATGACCCCTAGTGGCCATATTGGCAATTAGCATTGCCAATATTGACAGATTACGATACACAGAAACACAGAACAGTTGTGATAAACAGGAACTACGCAATGTTTTTTCCCCAAGAGGTCTTAAAATATTCACGTCTTTGCCCCACGTTTGATGTGTGATTTTCTACAGGAAATTTCACAAGCCTTGTTTTAGTTTTTGACCTTTGCTAAAAAAACAATTGCTAATTAACATCTATACTTAATCTATGTAAGATACTGATTGAAATCTCAGGCTGAATGTATTGAGAGTTTGAGATGAGTGGGAAATTAATTCCAAATGAGTGTATCACTCATAGTCTCTTAGGAAGCTGCAAAGGGGCAGTAGTAGGCAACATAACTGACAGGCAAATTTAATGACCCGGGGATGAATATATGGCTGCATATAGCATAACAGCCGACTTTTGCCTCAGAACTCAAATTTGCTTTACTTTTAGACTTAAATAAGTTACTCATTCATGAGATGAAAAGCACCAGCAGTGCCGACATTTCACAGGACATTGGCGTTCTGGGAAATGGTCAAACTTCAGCGAGTGAGCTAAATTTGCTTCAAGACTTTTCCACTCGGTTGTAAAATACCTTATATTTCAGTACTGCACTGGATTATATTATATGGAGATATTATATGCTTACAGATAATATGTTCTGTGAATGCCTTACATGCACACCTTTTCCATTTATGCCTGTAGCAGTTATTTCCATAATAACACATTATTAAATTACTGGCTTCTGTGTAAATAACCAAAATATATGGCAATGTTTCTTAGAGATTTCATTAGATAGTACTGACACGCCTAGGTGGTGATGTACTGTAATATTGCAAGTGCTGCTTCTTTTAGCTGTTAAAGAAAAGAAAAAAAGAAGGCTTTGGAGTAATTCACTACTTGTGTCAGGATGGTGCCTAGGGAAGTTTTCATTTTGTTTTCTACTGAAAATGACAAGATGTATCAAATTGGGGGTTTTTGATAGCTGAAAAGGTTATTATGACTATAAAGGCTGCAAAGGCTCATTTTGGAATATTTTGAGTGGGCGTGTCACTTATTAGTTTTAACTTAACTTATTAATGTCTTACTTTTGCTCGTTTGTGATTCATTTTGAGATGGAGTCATGGATGCAGCACACCGTTGTGAAAAAAGCTTAAGAAGGGTAAAATTCCTATGTGATGAGCTTTCTTTTAACACCAGTGTGTCTCAAGTGGCAATAAAGTGTTGGTACTGATTAAAGCAGCAAAAGTAATGGCAAGAAAGACTATCTAATTACCCAGTCTGCCTAAAATGTCCATAAACTCCACGGGAAGTGAGAAGCCATTTGTTGGAGAGGCAAGACAAGATACATTTGGCATACATTTACCGAAGTAATTTGTACGCATCTCTAGCTAGGCTGACACTATTGATGCGTACATGTCAACAAGTCTATAAAAGAAGATGCATAAAAGGTGGCTTTGAAGAGGTCATTTCCAGCTTCAGAGATAAATGTAAAAATGAGTGTAGCCATAATTGATTTTTGGGGGTTGCTGGGCAGTAAAAATAAACTTTTTTTTAAGTAGAAATATAATTCTGTAGAAACTATATAAATTGTCGTGTTTTTCTTTTTTTTTTTCTTCTTCACTGTGACACTGTTCTCTTTCTTCGCGTACAGTGTATAGTACAGTACAGTATATAGTCAGGTGCACATAAAAATACACATATAAACAGACCCAGAGGCACCAGTGCTCTCTCTCTGGGCTTTTGTTTGGACTGAGGGAAAGCAGAAAATATTCCTGTGGTCTGACAGGTCAAAATTTTAAACTGTTCTTAGAAATCCTCCAGGCTAAACAGAAGGGCCATCACTCAACTTGTTGTAAGCCCACAGTATCATAAGCCACCATCCACGATGGTATCAGCGCACATTAGTGCACAGGGCACGGGCAACTTGACCATACTGAAAGGCCCCTGTTAATACTGACTGATATATACATGGTTTCTTGGGTCTTTAAAAGAGCATTTACTGCTGTCTTTTGGGTGGAAGGCCATGCTTATTTCTGTTATGCTATTTTCTAAATACAAATTAAAACAGTATGGTTCTCCTGCAGTCAAGAACTGACACATGTTTGGAACGATCACCACTTTACCGAAAACAAAAAAAAAGAGAGAGAGAGAAATCCCATATCAAGCAAGAATGTAAAATTCAGGGTTACAGCTGCTGGACGATGTGCTTTTATGTCAGAAATGTATTATTTGTGTAACTTTACAGGTTCGGTCACCCTAAAATTTATGCATGTCTCCTTGTACAGAGTCCAGTGTCCTGCAGCTGAAGCTGAAGGCCTTGATCCTGGATATTATCCATAACATCAGTGTGGTGAAGCAGCTTAACCAGACGGGTGTTACCACTACTGATGCCTGGGCGTGGAAGAAGCAGCTTCGGTTCTACATGGGACCAGACAAATGCTGCCACATACATATGGTGGATGCACAGTTCAGCTATACCTATGAATACCAGGTGTGACATAGTGGAAATGTGTTGTGTACACGTTCCTCATATCAATTACACAAACGGAACACTCCAAAACATTCAGTGATGTTTCCCGCACTCTAGTTAATCCATGACATTTTCTTTTGCTAATTAAGAATATTAAACTGGAGGAAATCAAATCTGCTTTCTTAGCATTCATTTTAGAGCACATTGACTTGCACGGGAGGAAAGCAGCAGACATTTTCAAAGCAAGTTGTGCCATCTGTTATTAGTCTATTTTTACAGATGATAAATGACTGACATTATGTCTAATTTTACAACCATAGCAAAAATTAGTATATTCATGAGTAACCAACAAAACAAGTAAACCACATATCTAAATCTAGCCAAAATATGCCAAGAGTTTAATAACATTTTGTTCATTCTGTAGCTACGTTCAGTATGAGCCAGGTAAGGTAGTATTAGGAGCGCATATGTTTTCTTAATCCCAGTTTATATCAGTAATAATGACATTACAGGTAGGGGGCTGGATCAGCTTGATCTCAAGCTACTGTTGAAGAGTATTTGCAGCGTGGCAGGCTGCAGTATCCTACTGATGGGAGCTGTTGTGTAGGTGTTGCTCAGTGTATTTGAACCTATTTTTTTTTAACCTTTTGGGGGCACTGTTTATGCAGGGATAAGGAGCTCTTGTAATACAGTGCCTTCTTTCATTTCCCCACTGCAGTTTTCTACAACCACATCCAGACTGCCGCTTACTTTTCTTTTCTTTGCGCGTCCATCATTCATTTGTCATGTCTTTCCTTTTCCATTCATTTAATTTCCTTTATTTTTTGATGAGCTTCTTTCAGTCTCTGCCGTGCCCTTTCACCCATATCTCCGATGCCGTCTGGCCACCATCACTTTCCTTTGCTGACTTTAATACTAATTTTCTTCTCTATCTTATCCCTTACTGCCTCCCAGGGGAATGCGGCTAAGCTGGTGCACACTCCACTGACTGATAAATGCTACCTGACTCTGACCCAGGCGATGAAGATGGGGCTCGGGGGGAACCCTTATGGGCCAGCCGGCACAGGCAAGACTGAGTCCGTCAAAGCCTTAGGAGGGCTATTTGGACGTCAAGTGCTGGTGTTCAACTGTGATGAGGTATATAGATGCTTCTGTGAAAATGGGGTTCAGCATCTAAAAATTTGAAATGCAGTTTTGTCAGCGACAATCATAATCCTGATCCTAATCTTGAAAGCAAAAAACATATACAAAGTGAAAGCCACAACTAAACACATGTGGATACAATACATCTATGAATCACATATGTGCAGTAGTAGAAACACACATACACTACCCTTTAGATTAGTCCACACACATACACAAACAAAGCAGGATTGCAGATTGAGTACAAATGACAAGGTCTTTTTTTTGGGTCTGTTTTCCAGGGTATCGATGTGAAGTCAATGGGACGGATCTTTGTGGGGTTGGTGAAGTGTGGAGCATGGGGCTGCTTTGACGAGTTTAACCGTTTAGAGGAAGCAGTGCTGTCTGCAGTTTCCATGCAGATTCAGGCCATTCAAGACTCCCTCAAACACCATAAGAACACATGCGATCTGCTGGGGAAGGAGGTCAGAAAATAAACCGATGCAGACGAACACAATAATGCTGAACACCAGCTCATTCCGATTTCTCAAGCCTACCTCAGTGATTTATGCCGCTTTTTCATGATATACAATTATTTTTTTCAATTTTATTCAGTCTTTGGGTCAAATCACTTGCCCAGTAAATCATTTTACTGTAAATCATTTATTCATATACAGTGTAAAAACTGGTTTTGTCATAATTCGAGAAGAAACTCAATAAACTGTACTTATGCCAGTTTCATATTGAAAAGAACATGTCCTTGCTTTCTTTATCCTCTAGGTGGAATTGGACCCTAACTCTGGAGTCTTTATCACATTAAACCCAGCAGGAAAAGGCTATGGAGGCAGACAGAAACTCCCAGACAACCTAAAGCAGCTGTTCAGGCCTGTGGCCATGAGCAGGCCAGACAATGAACTCATTGCTGAAGTCATCCTCTACTCCGAGGGCTTCAAAAATGGAGAAATGCTGGGACGCAAACTGGTAGCAATCTTCAATCTGGCAAGGTAGAATTAAGTCACTTTTGGTTTGGATTAGGGTAAAATTGACATGCGACGTGCTTCACCTGTGTAGTGTGATATCTGTGTTGTGTGTGATTTTTGTTTCAGGTGGTATCATTACATAGACTGTACGTTTTAGCATTAATAGTATGCAGTTGCTTGATATTTGTGGATAAATTACCCTTTCTGCCTCCCGCAACTGACTGTTACAGACAATGCTACCGCCAACTGAGAGTGTCTGTATGTGCCTTTATTTCTTTCTTCAGAGAGTTGTTGACTCCTCAGCAACACTATGACTGGGGTTTGCGAGCTCTGAAGACAGTGCTGAAAGCCTGTGGCGGTCTCCTGCAGCAGCAGAGAAGGAATCGTGACAAAGAAAAGAGTAAGACCCCCTCTGGGTGTTTTTTCTTTTTTTTTCTCTTCTTTTTTTTAATATAGAATATTTCTGTGAGGCATTTTTCCTTCTCCAATATTGTGTCAAGAACATTTGGAGGGGGTGCCAGTGTAGCTCACTGGGTTGAGCAGGCAACTCATATGCCACAAAGATATTCCAGAGACCTGGGTTTGATTTTGCACAGGGCCAATTGCTGTATGCCTTCCCCCTGCTCTCCCCAACCTTTCTTGTCCACCCTCAGAGTGTCACATCATAACAAAGGCAAAGAAGCCCAAACATATATATTTTTAAAAGTTACATGGAAATGGGTTCACCCTTGACTCAAAATCAAACTCTTTGCTAAGTACAGCGGATCAAAACTTTGTTGTGGCTCAGAAATTTTTCATCAGAGATTAGCTTAAATAAATTTTAACAATGCAAAGTACTAGGATTTTTATCAAATATAATGCATTTTATCCGGGTTTACAATTACACTTAACCACGTTAATGGCTAAAAATACAGACTTTCATTATAGCCATGCATCACCTGATAATTTGATTGATGATTTCTTTCTGAAGCAGAAGTTGTGCTAATCAGTGAAATCATTTGGAAATCTTTACTTGAGAGGGAGCTGCACATAATCTGATAAATTGCCTTAAGACTCTTGAGTCAACACTGATTGAGGCTACAAGTCTGAAAATTATGGGCTGCATATTTGTTTAATCTATTTATACATTCTTTAGTCTAGTACTACAAATGAGTTACAGTGATATATTGTGTTGTACAAAAATAGGCATAATTAGAAACAACATCCAGCACCAGTCTTCCCTTGGGTAGAGTTTTGAAGAAAGAAAAAAGAAGTATTTATTTGTATTCTTTTCATCAAGTTTTCCACTTACCCTTTCATCTGAATGTTTTAATTGGATAAAAGACTCTTATTTTAAATACATGGGGTGCAAATTATTTAACAGTCTACTGTTGTGTTCAAGACATTTCTCATCTGGAGGCTGAATTCAAACAAACAGACACACTTTTTTTTTAGGATTTCTGGGCTGTTCCTGTTTCCCCAGCTAAATAACTTTTTGCCATGGACTCCTCTCACTCCCCTTAGTGGCCAGCTCCTGCACAGATGGACAATGACACCACCATCAATGCTTCAAAGCCGTCCGGGCTAAAGATCTTTAGATTCCTTTGGGAGCTAAACCCAAAGGCCTTAACTTACCTCGGTGCCTCATACTGAGACCACTGGTCTGTTGTTGGCTGAGGGAAACATTATGATGTACGGTTTTCACGCTCCTGACAAGATTTCTAATGAGAAATTAAAGTCAACATTTTATCCAATAGTGTGTCACTCCAAGGGATCAAGGGATCAGCAGTGACTTGAGGGCAATTGTGATTGGGTAAAGTTGGGCCATTCAATTAACATAACAAACAGTTATGTCTACAACTTCTGTTCCTTGAAGGAGAACACATATAGTACGGGATATCATATCACCTCATGGTATGTATAAGGAGCAGAATGTAGGTCATCGGTTAAATCTGATGGATCCCTTAGGAGCAACATGACTTCATATAAGGAAAAGAGGATGGATAGATGTTAAAAACATATGTTGTTCAATTCATTGTGTTTATTGGAGACCGGATTCTTGTCCTAGTGAAGGATCATTCAACAGATCATAAATAAATACACGTCAAAGGCAAAGTAAGCATAACTGTGCTGTCATGTAACATCCAAACCACAGTTTTAATATCATCTGATTTATTTTTATTGAATAAAGCTAAAGGACCCCGAAAGACTGTTGACACTTTTAATAATAATAACACCACTGACATATTTGGCTCATTGGGGTTATTGAAGAAGAATCCACAAGTAAACCAGTCAAAGTTTTAGCTTCTTCAGACTTTTTAACTTCTTCATCCAGCTCAGAAGTAGATGAAGCTGTAACGGAAATCTCTACACAGTTTCTGATAATAATAAAAAAGTGCCGGCTTTTCTAAGTCTAGTTGAAAATGTACTTTTTGGAAGTGCTGAAACTGCTATACTGATAGCAACCTTTGGATCTGAGGGACAGAAAGTTGTTGAGTTGACGAAAAGGATTGAAGGATAAAGTTACAGTTAAAAATTTGACTGGTCTGGAGACGCTTATCCTATGCTCAACAGAGATACAATAAAAGTGTTTGGCTTATCTGTGCCTCTTTGTGTGGATATCTATTGAAAGCAGCCAGATAAACACCACGAGTATACTTAAACAAAGGCCTGTATTGTCCGACTCTTTCTCTGTACACATGCTGCGCTTGCCCTCTAAATCTTCTAGTACGGACATGACATGAATTGACATTTAGCTCAAGCGCTTTGCCTAAAAACTTTTCTCCCCTCGGGTTTTTCACTTGTCTGTACTTTTGTCCTTCTGCAGTCTCTCGTCTCAAAAACACTTTGCCAGAGAGTTGTTGTTTACCTCTTCTGTATTTCGTCCTCAGTTCCTGCACCCTCCTCTGACCTCTTGTTAGCGCTCTCTTTCTCTGATACCTGGCTGTCGATGTTGCTCTTGTCCCGCTCATTCTCACTCGCTGGCCTCTTTTTCTCACCCCAAAGTCCTCTTCATGCCTCTTGTTTTCAGTAATCTCCCCCACTTCTAGCTTGGTTTTACTCACCCTTTTCTTGATTCTATCATTCTCTCCTTTAAATCTTTCTCTTCCTCCACCACTCACCTTTTATCTGTCCAACACACACACGCACAGATTCACAGACACACCGTGTGAACCTCTTGTCTGTCGATGAGTCCCCGAGGTTTTCCCTTGTGTTCGTCTCTGTATGTAGTCTGGCCAAGTGCGCCTCTCTGCAGAAAGAAAAGAGATCAAAAGTATTGACAGTCTCTTAAATCGTGACAGGTTTTGGTAATTAGCACATTTTTCACTGGGGACATTTGCAAGAGCAAACCAATACTAAACTTTTCTCACCTTGTTTTTATACAATTTCCTATTTTTTTCTTTTCTTTCAGCATATTGCCTTTTTCACAATTTATAGCTGTTTTATAATGTTAACTATACTCTTATTGAAGTTTTTTTTTTTTTAATGCTTATTTGTTTTGGATTGAAATTCAATTTAGAATAATTTCTTTCATCTACTTGCAGTTGAAGAGAGTAGTCTGGTAGTGCAGGCCTTAAGACTGAACACAATGTCCAAGCTGACTTTTGCCGATAGCTCTCGGTTTGATGCTCTGGTGAGAGATGTCTTCTCTGGGGTTGATTTCACTGATGTGGAGGACCACATGCTAACGCGTGCACTGGAACAAGTTTATATGGAGGCACACTTTGAACTTATACCAAGCCAGGTGTGTATATGAAGAATTCTAATGAACACTATGTGAACTGATGTTGTTTGTTGGAAAGATGGTAGAAAAAAAAAAATCAGAGATAGTTAAATGGAGTGATTGATGTCCCTTATAGCTAAAGAAGGCATTGGAGCTAAATGAACAGCTAAGACAACGTATGGGCGTAGTCGTTGTCGGGCCAAGCGGAGCAGGCAAGTCCACACTGTGGAGGATGCTCAGGGGGGCTCTAGGCAAGACAGGAAAAGTGGTGAGTAGAGGGAGAACCTCCCCACTGCATACTGTATCTAGTACTTAATTTAATGCTGTAACTGGAAAAAGTGATGTAATATAAGTAATCTAAAGTAAAATTATGCACAGTCTGTGTTCCAGTGTTATTTAGCATATTTTAATTTTATTTATTTTTTGGTAGGTGAAGCAGTACACAATGAATCCTAAGGCCATGCCCAGACAACAGTTGCTGGGACATATAGACATGGACACCAGAGAGTGGTCTGATGGCGTCCTCACCCACAGTGCCAGGAACGTGGTCAAAGAATCTCAGGGTAATAAGAGAGGGACACCACTCTACTGGTTTGTGATTAACCAGATGTTTGCCATTATTGCCCATTGAAACCATCCCACTGGCCATCACCATCTGAATAAGAAACCCAGCACACTGCATGTCATACTGTAGTAAACTGTCAGTCAGTTTACTGAACATAGCAAAACCCTAAAGCATGCCTCGCTTTATCGTCTATCTCACTTGAACTGTGAAAATTATTTATAAAGTTAATATGAAGTTTATATGTTCATATCTATATGTGTTTATTATGACCTTAAACCGATGATTCAAAGCATGACCTTATCATGAAAGTTAAGTCATACTTAAAGTTCGAACTTTTACAAAATCTTTAGAAAGAATCTATATATAACTGCACTACACTGGCTTGATTTTTCAGATGTGGCGGCAATCTCATCTTTATTTATGTTCTTCCTTCAGTGAAATACTGAGTAGTGAAGGTACATGATGGAACTGGCCTGTAATGGTCCATATTTGTTGTACAGGGTGTATCAAAAAGAATCATCCAATTTCAAAATGCTTTAATTCTGCAATGTTAAGCCCTTGTGAACATGTAAATTGTAAAACTTTTGAAATCAGATGATTCTTTCTGATACACCCTGTACCTCGAGTAATGCCCTGCATGTGTTGTAAACATATGCATGAACATTTGTGTTTTCCAGAGGTGAGCTCCTGGATCGTGTGTGATGGCGACATCGATCCTGAGTGGATTGAGAGTCTGAACTCTGTCCTTGATGATAATCGGCTGTTAACCATGCCCAGTGGCGAACGCATCCAGTTTGGACCTAATGTTAACTTCCTGTTTGAGACTCATGACCTCAGCTGTGCCTCACCAGCTACCATATCTCGCATGGGTATGATCTTTCTCAGGTCAGTCAGCCTATCTATGCCGAGAGAGTTTTAAGCATTTATTTCTACCAAATTTAAACTTTTCAGTACTTGTCTTACTGGCATTTTACTTCCTCGTATCTAAAGTGATGAGGACATTGATGTGGACGCCTTGGTGAAGTCGTGGTTAAAGGGTCAGCCAGAAGAGTGTCGCAGTAACCTTGAAAACTGGCTGGGCGATTACTTCCAAAGATCTCTGGACTGGGTCCTCAAGCAGGTCAGCATCCAACTTCTGCACAGTCGTGAAAAGCAGTCACATCTTTTCATTGTTCTGAATGTTAAACGCATCTTTTGTTTGGAACCTCACACAGCAGCGTCATCAGTGTGCATGCACTGAGCACCTTAGAACCTTGATCAGTTAACTTCATTTATACTTACCAGTGTTTATCATGATATATTTAATTGATGCGATTCTGAAAGTGCAATCAAGTAACTGAAATGTCTTGTGACCTTTCAGCTCAGTGAACAGATCCATTTATTATAGCCGTCTAATTTACATAATCCTTACAGCCTGGATTTCTCTTGTGTTTAATCAGTTTAACCGGTTTATTTTATACATATTTATGAATCTTTGATTCTTACTTCTATATGTCATTCTTTCTCTCTCCTCATCAGAATGACTTTGTGGTGGAAACTAGTTTGGTGGGTACAGTGTTCAATTGTCTGTCTCACCTAAATGCTGTGAAGGAGAGGGGCCAGTTCATCGTTGGTCTACTGAGGGGTATGGGAGGAAACCTCAACCTCAAAACGCGACAGGAGTTTGCCAAAGAGGTGAGGACTTTGTGTTTTGGTATCAATAGAGGATGACTTCAAGTACAGTTTCAATTTTGGACTTAAATTGTATTCATGTCTTAATTATAACTGGTGCAAATTATAAGGATGGATAATCAACTAATGTTTATCTTTATGTCTTTTCACTCCTGTAGTTGCTGAGCTGGTCCAGGGAAAGCCCACCAGACCCCAGACAACCGCTAGATACCTACTATAACTCTGACAGTGGTCATCTAGCAAGCTACACGTTCCAGCGTCCTGAGGGTCTCACGCTGGAGCAGTTCTCTCATACACACATGCTACCTGTGATTGAGACTCCAGGCATGCAGAGAGGACTGCAGGGTTTCTCTCATTGGCTCACTACACAGCACAGGCAGCCCTTCATGGTCGTTGGTCCAGAGGGTTGTGGAAAGGGGTAATTACTTCTGGATCCATACACAAAAACACATTAAAAACCAATTAGCCCTTCACGAAGCCATGATTGCTGAACAACTGTTACATTACCTTACATTATCCTGACTTAAGATCAAATGGCATTCTGTGGAAACAATTCACAAAGGGATTATTTTATTCTCTCCTCATGTTAGCCTTCTAGTACAAAAATCACTGGTGAGGTCAGAGTGTTCAGTGTGGTTTGCGAGACAGAGGCACTCAAATATGAATACTCAGAATGACACAATCAACAGTGAAATCAAAGCTGCTTTTATTCAAGACTTGACCTTTCTTGTGAAGGCACTAAATGTTCAGAATAAAGATTAAATTGGTGGGTGCGTGTATGTGTGTGCGCGCTGTTTGTGCTTGGGATTGTGTACATGTACACATCAAGTTCTGAACTGTCCCACAAGTAACTGTGTCACTCCCCTGGGTATAAACCAATAAGGGTCACTCAGTTTGCCTTTTACATTCCACTTGTGTATCTTTCAGTCTTTTCTTTTGTTATCCAAATGCCCTGCCTCACTTTGTCTGAAACTTTACTGTGCCAGTAAGACACAAGATTTGTCAACTGAGTCTTCTGATAAAAGTACAGATTTTCTGATAATGACTGTGCATACCCATGAACACGTCATATTTACTTTCTTTAATTTGCTTTTGAGTCAAAGGCAAATAATTTTCTTGAGGTCCCAAAAGGCTTTGTTTATTTAATGTGGCAGTAACATAGATTTCCTCCTTCTCATCCTCTCTTGCTGTCCTCAGATCAGCTTAAAAATGGGTGAAGCTGAACCATGTAAAACATTTAAGCATTTGGATGAAATGTGGCCATCCTCTGAACTCATGTCTCGCCTCATGCACTTTGAGTTCTTGTCTGTTTCCTGACCTTATTCTGTTCGTTCTGTTCAGCATGCTCCTGCGCTACGCCTTCTCTCGGTTGCGTTCCACCCAAGTTGCCGTGGTTCACTGCAGCGCCCAGACATCATCACGCCATGTCCTACAGAAACTGAGCCAGACGTGCCTGTTGCTCAGCTCTAACACTGGACGAGTGTTCAGACCCAAGGACTGTGAGAACTTGGTCCTTTATTTAAAAGACATCAACCTACCCAAACCGGACAAATGGGGGACCAGCAACCTCACTGCCTTCCTCCAGCAGGTAAAAAAGACAGATACCGTATTTTCCGGACTACAAAGCGCACCTGAATATTAGCCGCACAACTTGAAATTATGAAAAAATCATATTTTGTTCATACATTAGCCGCACCGGAGAAAAAAGCAGC
>VURO01048564.1:0-16187 GCA_015108175.1 Pelvicachromis taeniatus
CTGTCTATGTTTGAGCAGCATGTAAGGGGTTAATCACAGGCGCCGAGTGCCCGCCCCCAGGCCCCGGCTGCAGCTCAGAGCGGGGAGAAGGCGAGACATGTCAGCCGTGTGGAACTATTTCAAAGTGAACGAAGACGACAAAACAAAGGTGGACTGCAAATTGTGCTCAGCGA
This sequence comes from Pelvicachromis taeniatus, assembly GCA_015108175.1. Taxonomy (NCBI): domain Eukaryota; kingdom Metazoa; phylum Chordata; class Actinopteri; order Cichliformes; family Cichlidae; genus Pelvicachromis; species Pelvicachromis taeniatus. Next base: position 174 of record VURO01048564.1, read on the forward strand.
AATTGTCCAGAGGAGGCTCAAAAGGTAGCGCGTTTAAGACAAGCAATTTAATCAAGCACCTAAAATCCCAACACGACAACGAGTACAAAGAGTTTACCCACACTTCTAAACCAACACAACCAAGGCTGCAGCAAACTCTTGCAAGACGAGAGAAAATGTCTAGAGACGATCCACGTGCTGTGAAAATAACACAGGCAATTATCGAGTACATTGCATTGAGTGACCGGCCACTCTCGGAGTAGAAAATGTGGGATTCCTGCGTCTCCTCCATGTTCCGGAGCCCAGATATGATGTCCCAAGCTGCCACCACATGACTGACACGGAGCTGCCTAAACTAACACTTTTTTGTTAAATTATGACTAAAGCTGTTACCTGTAAATTTAAATAGTGTTTTTATTAAGTACTCGGTATCGGTAAGTACTGAAATGCAAGTACTCGTACACGTACTCGTTTTCCAAAAAAGTGGTATAGGTGCATTCCTAGTAAAAAGCATTGAGTGGCGACGGTGGGTTGAAAGTAACTAAGGTGTTACAAAGGGCTCCAAACAGAGCTGTGTACGTACCAATGCCCAGGGAGTGCTTCTGAAACTCTGGGGTGAGGTAGGAGGTCTTGGTCAGGCTGAAGACGTAGCGTTCCAGTACGTACCAGCACATCTCGTAGTAGAAGGGGTAACGAAACTTCACTGGAACCTGCAGTGGAGGTTAGAGGAGCAAGTACTGTGAGGTTTGCAGCAGCAACCCTCCGCTGCTTTCTACAGATTCATCCTCATGGACGAAAACGAGACGGACAGCGATCAATCTTTTTGACTTGCACAAAGGAAGCCTTCGTTGGAGTCACAGAAGCACTGCTCTCTGCTCCAACCTGTCACAGACAGTCTCAGACACCCCAGGGAAACCCCCCTGTGGTGTGTCATAAGAGTTCAAACACTGTGTGTGTGTATGTATGCATGACTTCCTAGTGACCATATAATAAAACTCCTGCAACATATCGTTTAACCATAAACAGTCTAACCTAGATAAACACGGGTGCACCCCATAAAAGTCAGGAAGTAAAACATTTCTTATCTACAAAGAAACAACCAGAAATATTTAATGAAACAGTTTCTACACAGTTGGTCATTTACAGCCTTAACCTCCTCCCAGCCATTCAACTGGAGACCAAAGAACCTCTTTGTTCTCTTACCCCACCTCTCAGCCATAAAGAGGAAGGATGAAGAGGAACCAGGAGATATTTGATCTTACAGTTTAACCAAGGTCTACAGTTTTAAACATACAATAATGACAATATTTAACAATTCACTCTCACATTCACTTTTCTCCATCATTCAGCAGCTCATGCAGAGGCTGTTCACCTACCCGCGTTCTGTCCTCTATGTTGCAGATGTTAAGCTGCATGGGGATGTTAAAGCTGTGCAAGAAGTTTCCTCCAAAGACCATCGAGTCCACCGGGGTGTACACAGCATGAATCCAACCTGTAGTACACAGGTTATTACTATATTTTGTCACACCACAGGAGTGCTTCTGCATGCAGTGTGTGCACATTAACGTGTACCTGAGGGTATGATAAAGGTGCAGCCCTGCTTCAGTTCAATCCTTTGGCAGTCAGACACTCGGTCTCCCAAGAACACGTCTCCTTGTTTCCCTGACAGCACCCAGTTCTCATAGAGCTCCAGGTTCTGAGGAGTCGGAGGAATCAGCCAAAACACCTGAAAACAGAAGTGCAATTCACTGTTCTCTGCTCTCAACGCTGACAGGAAAAAACAGAAGCTCTTTAAGGCGGCCCCTCCGCTTCTTTTAAGGTGCCCCTCCGCTTCTTTTAAGCGCTTCTTTTAAGGTGGCCCCTCCGCTTCTTTTCTTTTTAAAGTGGCCCCTTTTAAGCACTTCTTTTAAGGTGGCCCCTCTGCTTCTTTTAAGGTGGCCCCTCCGCTTCTCACCTGTTTTTATACTGAACAGGATTCACGCGTGGAGCCGAAGCTGTAACGGGAAAGACATCGTTTCCCTAACTTAGCCCAAACCCTTGTGGCCTCACCTTGCTCCCTCTCAGTATGTGGTACCATACTGAAGTCCCACCAAAGTCAATGTGAAAGTCTGTGTAGCAGCCCTCAACACTCATCAGACAGTATCTGTGGAGACACATCATCGTCATCATCATCATGGCTCAAATCCTACCGTCACACTTTACATACAGCAGGTCTGTTTGCAGCAGGACACTTACTTCTGTACTTTGGGGTACTGCATGTCATTGATGGAGTTAGTGGAGTCTCTCTGTCTCTCCTTCAGGTGTCGAGGCCACATGTTGTCCACCCAGTCGATGAGATCGACCTACACGTGCAAATGTAAGAAGGATGAAAACACAAAGAGTGAGAAAAAAACAGATTAAACTCACTTTCAGTTCAAAGGTTTCTGGTGTTTGGCACATACTGTGGCAGGTCTCTTGACCAGGTTCTCCAGTTTGGTGTGGCTGAACTCCAGGCTGATGACATTATAGAGCTTCTCTCTCTGACATGGAGGGGTCTCGTAGTAACGTGTCCACTGGGCCATGGACATCTCAGTCCCCTTCTGCGTGCTCACGTCCATGACATCTATCATGCGTCTGCTGCCTGAGAGGGGAGCCTTGTATTAGACACAGCATGGCAGAAGAGGCTGTTCACAACCCTTAGGAACACGGCCAGTGAGGAACAGTCGAGACACAGTAATGACTTTTATTTATGCATTTTCTTTCTTTTTTTTGGTTGGGGGGGGGTCTGGGTATTGTTATTAATTTTTTTTAAAAAAGTATTTGAAATACGTGTGTAATTACAGTATTTATTACATGAATAACTGAGTTTGTACAATGAGGCAGAGCATCTTCCAGGACTGAAGCTGACAGTTAACTGAAGCACGTGACTGAACTTTGTCTTACCGACAAACATCTTCACGTCGTTGACACTGAAGTCAGGATCTGGCATCCTGCAGAACGACAGGACACAACATTATTACAGCTTATACATGCTGACATGTTTAATAACACTGACGTTATGACGTGCACGAGGGCAGGAAACTAAGAGGAGAAACACAGGGCGCCTACTTGAGTCCCAGTCCATCAGGCTTCTCAAAAACGATCGGGTCCCTCAGACCACCTCTCTGAATGAATGTGTATGTGAAGTCTGCAGAGAAATACAAGATACAAGTGTAATTCATGGTAACTTGACCTGGCTCCAATATAGCACTATAATCCATACGACAATAATTTAACAATATTCTTGTTTCTTATATGAAAACAGCTTCCTTCCTTTCAATAGACAGAATCACAAACGCCTGACAAACATTTATTTCTACACTCTGTGACTCGTGTGTGACTCATGGGGGAGGGATTGACTTGGTCCTGTGTTATAGCACAGCTCATGAGCTCACAGTGAAAACCACATGCGCTGTCCAGGGTCCTGAAAGCACATCTTTGTGTGGCATTCCTAATAAACAGGTCTCGCATGACCTCTTAAATTTCTGTGACACCACCTCTGTGCAGCAATGACTGCTGCTATATAAGACACGTGTTTCTTCCATTTAAATATCCCCTTGCTATAATAGTTTGTGCAAATGAGAAGCAAAGAATTCAGCGTCAGGCTCTCAGAGCAGGCGTTCCCCTGCAGCACGCCACAGAATAGAACGTATAGAATCAGTGCACTTTGTGCAGTGGTCATCGACACCAGGTACACAACGTCCAGCCAAAACACTTCACACAAGGGGAGTGGTCTTGTTTATATTACACGTGTCGCGCACTACGCTGTAACAACAGATGTGGACGAGCCCAACAACCAACCTTTTCCATCCATGCGAAGCACTCTGTCAGAGCTGAACCTCTCACTGCTAACCTTCTCCTCCAGGTCAAACATCCTCCTTCCATCAATCTCCTCATCTGAGATGCCATCATCGTGGTAACGCCGACGGGTACCAGCACGCTAGAGAGGAGAATGGAGTAAGAGGTATATAGAGGTAAGAGCATGGTTCATGGGGATCAGGCTCTGTAGGTGGTCTCCTGTTAAAAAAAAAAAAAAAGGACACGCTCCATCCCAGCACTGCCAAGTGTTCACTCACAGGGATATCACCCCTCTCGTGTTGTAGGCATGACATGGCAGCTCATGTGTACCGAATGCCTAGTCATGAAACTTGAACGGCAGTTCACGTTAGGGCCCACCTCAATTCTTTTTGACCCAGAAGATGATAACAGCTTTATCGTGAAACACTAGGAAGTATGAAATCAGCACGCTCAGGCCCGAGGCTGCAGCCTGCCTCAGCAGACACACACAGACAAACACACTCGGGTCACACTTTGCTCCGATGAGTCATAATGTGAGACTTTTGGTTGCAGCTGTCACGTCACAGAACTGATTCAGTTTCACGTGTACAGATGTGACATTCAGACAGATGTGAACTCCAGCAAAGACAGGGAGGGAGACTCATGGGTGTACGTTAGGATGATGCTTTCTGCATCATCATGATAATGTTGGTCCAGGATCGAGATTGCAACCAACCATCACATTGTTGTGATGTCATAGTTGTTTATATCAAAGTCTTCTGGAACAAACGCCAAGCTTTTTAAGTGTTAATAAACATGCTATTAAGATAGGTTGGCTGTTCACCAACTTTATTTTACTCGTGTTGGTTTACAAACACTTGCCTACTTCTTGTCCAATGCTAACTGAAAGCTCAGGCGACGTCATTGGCTGATTGCACCATTCACCCTGGCCCTGCATTACAATGATGATGATGATGTCAAACAAATACTTAGGGGTACGTACTGATAACGCACGTGTGCAGAACCTGCACCTGACGGTGTTATGATGTGAGCGAGCCACTGCTCAACATCTACAGCAGGGCTCTCAAATGCCGACGGGATGAAATAGAATGCAGCGCTTTTGTTTTGTTAGGGAGGATTTGTTGAGTGCAATGTTAATGTTGTTTATGAGCAGAGAGTCCAAACATGCTGAGGCTGTGTTGGCTCAGTGAGAGAGTCACAAACTGATGTGACACTTTTGTCTTTGATTTTGTTAAATATGAACACAATGACAGCAGCAGTGCTGCCACGTGTGTGGACAGGAAGAGAGGACAGGTGTTTATTTGGTCCTTCAATGAAAGGTTCAGGTAAGAGGGAGGAAAAAGGATCTGTGTTCACGTGTGCAGTTTTGTCTTCTTATACAACATTTAACATTTTAACACACACACACACAGAGAAGTATTTGTGTGTGTTTCCTTGTTTGCTTTTGTACTACTTAAACACAAAAGTGGCTCCCATGAGACGACAGCAGTGGCCCACAGCTCATTTCAGTTTGAGACCCCTGGCTTACAACATATTGTCTAACAATGCCATCCTGTGTGCGTCACCCTCACAAACCCGGCACATACTGTGGTGCAGCTTCACCAAAGATATGATACTGCACAAGAGCGTGTGAACCTGAAGCTCAGAGATAAAGTTGCAGTGATTTGACTGCAGTCACAGGCTGAGCGTTGTGACTGCTTTGGAACAAGAGCCTACATCCTGCAGTGGTCTCCGCCTGTAACAGAAAAGACGGCCCATGCGGAGGGAGCAGAACCAGTGTGTTGGAGTCCGCCCGAAACTTACCAGTCTTTTGCTGTAGCGCGGTTTGGAATCATCCATTTTCATTCATGGAGGCAAACGCGGGTGAATGCCAATGCTCCCTATAGAAACCAATGGGCAGTGAACGGTCCCACAGGAGCCTTCTCTGTGGTGTGGACTGTCCTGTCAGGGCTCTCTGCCTACCTCTAATCCACCGACTTCTTACAGTTTAGTCAGATACAGAGCCGGACTCACTGGCTTTTAGAACATCCGACAGGACCGTTTAATGTTCGAGCTTCTTTATTTGGTTTCTAACATCCACACTCGTCTCTAGCTTATGAAAGCGCTCTGTCACTACAATACAGAGACAAAAAGTCGACATGACTCCGAAATGGTTATCAATATTTTAAAAAAATAACAAGAAGCTAGAACTAATGCTGCCTTTAGTCCTAGCATGGTAATAAAGTTAGTACCGTCTCCGAACAGCCGCCATTTTCCGTCCCAATACAGAACGTCACTAGATCCCGCCCACAAACGGACACTGGACCATTCACAGACATGCCGACGACCCTTTCATTGGTCGATAGCTGTGCCACTCACGTGAAGGAGTTGTAAATTCTGATTGGATAGGACTAACCAATCAACATATAAAGAAACTGGGACGCAACCAATAACAGCACACTTCGAAAACAAACTCACATCTAATTGGTTGATATAGTCAAAACAGGTTAACTAGTGGACAAATGCGTAATCAGCCAAAAGGACTAGCCAATCGCGCTAAGAGTTATTACAATAGCCACCGCCCATGACTCAATACAACTAGGCATTACTTTCAAATAACACAATCACACAAACAAAAATGCGTTTTAAATGCCTACCCCCATCGCAACGGAGATCCGTCCACTTACAAACACCTGCCGTAATCTGAGATGTATTACGCCCCCTGTGGCCTGTTTACTTCTCCCAGAGGCTCACATCGGACGGACACGTTTTGTAGCCTTCAACCCAACGAGGAAGTGCCCGCAGCTCCATAAATGGAAGTGAACTTTGAACAGCCTACTGTTGATTGGCTGGAAGATGTTGCGTAGCGCTCGTGATTGGTGGCAGGGACTGTTTGTCAAACACGCACGTCTTGAATACGGCGAGCGAGAGGAAAACGTCGGCAAACGCTAAGGTGAAATAAAATATCAATAGCCACGTAGAAGTGTAGTAAATGTCAGATTCATTTTTATTCAAAAAGTGTCACGGCCTTCAGTCAGCAGCAGACACAAACACACAGCCGTACAAAGTGGGACAGAAGCTAATGATGGCGAGCTGGAAACATCGGCGGACCAGACCTTCTAGCTTGCTCCTGTGAATGCACATGTCACTCCCCGTAATGTGATATTTAACGGTCGCAGGATCAAATAATAAAATCAGTGATATTTCATTGTTACACAACATCTGCCTGTGGTCTGTCCTCTCCTGGTAGGACAAATGTCCCAGGTTATTTTTCTGAACACACTGCACAGCTAAAGAGTGTGCCATCAGTTTATTTAGATGCCTCAGAAGTCTTCCGATGGGAATTTTATTGGAGCACAAATTTCAATAATCTTTATATAGGAGAGGAGGCTCTCGGTTCACGAGTGGGCTGCACGACATCCAACACCACAGATCAAATCAGAGCAAGTGCCAAGTGACTAACAAGCATAAAAAACAGCCCTTCAATGAGACACAGAAGTACATCATACAAATATGCGAATTCAGTCGTAATGAACACACAAATAACAAAGATCTAAAGCAGTAACATCAGTGATTTGTATTTCTAATCTAACACATTGAAAATGAACATCACTTCCTGGGTCACAAGGCGTCTAAGAGAAGCCATTTTTAATCACTTCAAAGTTAAAACCTCCCTATGTAGATTTTTAATGGGATTCCTAAAGGCCTGTGGATAGGCCTGCTGTGGGCACGGGGCGGTCTGCAGCACAGAGAAAACAACAGCTGTGTCAGTGCTGCTACTGGACAGACATGCCCTGCTGTAATCACTTCACTCTAATATTAATGAACATCCCTGCTGTTAATTCCTGCCTAAGCAACACAACAGTTAATCTTCCTAATAAAACCTGTTCATTGATGCAGTATTCAAAAGTTGTTTTCAAATCAGGTGCACTTTTCTAAATATTGGCATGATAAGTGGACAAATCAGTAACTGAAAACGGAGCAGGCTGCCAGTCACACTCACATGGCATGCTTTAGTCATTCACATGCCTTGGTCACTATGGAAACATGTCAGTGACCTTTCCTCCTGCACATTTTTCAAATGTCTTCAATCCAAGTTTGGTTATGAAAGATTACTCCACATCAGAACAACTTCTTACGAGTACTGCAGCAGATGAAAGACATATCACACACATTTTCACTTCTCTAAGCACAGCTATGTAGCGATGAGCTAATGCAAACACATGAAACATTTGTGTAGCCCTATAATGTCCACATCCTTGGTGGGATTATCGACGTGTTGCTCACTGCACTCAAAGCTCTCCAGTATTCTGTTCAGTGCAGAGTCATATTCAGCTTGTTATTGGACAGGTAAGGAACACAGGGCTGTGCCTGTAATGGTACACAGACTGGAACCAGAAGAAAGCGGTCGCCATGGTTTTGGAAACGCGAGGCCTTTGTTCCTGATGTTTAATGAAATGAGAGCAAACTGAGTGCAGACGTGCCCTGCAGCCTCCCGTGGACTCGGACGGCGGGCCGACGTTCTTCACTCGGGTTCTCTATTTGAGGAAGCTGTAGACAAACGAACCGAGGACGACGGCCAAAATCACGCAGCAGCAGAAGATCATCATTTGTTTCTGCAGAGACAGAAGCTGGCATTAGACGAGGTGACTCCCCATCAGGCTGAGCGAGACTGAAGCACACCCTACGACTACAGCCCAGGTCCCGAGTGTCTGAACAGTTACGCGTTCGCTTCATTAGACTCACAAACTGGAGTCAATGAGGTTCAACCTGTTTGCTTCACAAAAAGACATTTTTACCCAGGAATATGTGAAAAGGACTGCACCATGCTGTAACATGCAGTGGGTTTGCTGTGTGGCTTAAGCAGGGACGCGGCTCAGATGGTCCACTACTCAGAGACGCCCTGCAGCAGGATCAGGGAACGACCAAACATCCCAAACATGCAAACAGAAGCATTTTAGGGTGGAAAGGTGGAGTATCCTCATCCGCCAGTGATCTTGTTCTGCCGAGCCGACCTGCTACAACCGCTTTCTCACTCAGCTGTACAGTCAGCAGACGGTCAGTGTTACAGTATGTGTGTGTAGTTTCTGGATGTGGATTTATCTGGCTGATGCCATCATTAGAGGAAACACCAGCACATTCCCACAGACCTCTCTCCTCTTCAGTCAGTCTGCACTCACCCTGCGAGCCTCCTGCTGGAATTTGGCAGCCTTCTTGGTGTCGGCCACAGCTCTCTCTACAAAGCCCACCGACTGGTCCATGTTGCTTTCGATTCTGTCAATCATCCCACCCTAGCAGGAGACACAACGCAAGAGACAACACAAAGTAGGAAACACACGTGTTTTATTACATATGTGATCTTTTTTTTTTTATTGGCTGTGCAGTGAAGCCTAAAGGTGATGAAAGGGCTTGGTGACAGTTAAACAAGCTCTGTGCATGATGGGCTTTCTGGGAAAACAGGGCGAGACTTACTGTTCAAAGACTTTAAAACAATAACTCATGCTGTGCACGACTCTATGTGGCGCTAACGAGTCTTTCACATGCTATTCAGTTCAATTTTACAAATCATGCAAGTCAGCAGAAAGTGTAAGGCAAGGAGAGGGCAAGACACGGCTAAGAAGTGAAGCTCACAGTGTGAGAATATTCGGTATCACCAAAAGTCTTACACACCTGGTTCTCCACCAGCATGGCAATATCAACAAACATGTCGTGGAGTTCTTTAATGCTGCTCTCCAGCCTCATAATGTCTTTGTGACGAGCCTCGATCTCATTCAGGGCCTGCTGATTGATCTTAGAGTCCATGATCTGTGGGGGGAGGGAGTGTGAGGTGGAAAGGACCAGAGACACACGAGCTAAAAAGAAGTTCATAAACAGATAATCTTCTTGTCCAAAAGTACAGATTAGCACAAAATGCATCTCCATGATAATCCAGCGAACACGATCGTCTCCCAGTTTGGTGTAACGACACTAAACAGTGAGAAACGTGCCTGCAGAACAACTGTAGACGAGCAGAAAGTCTCCACATGGAGACATTTTCATTCAAAATGACTTCACTGGATATCAAATCAATTTGTTTTCTATTGATTACCTGACTTAGTTATTTCTCCTTATAGTTAAAAATAGTTGTGAAATGAAAGTTGTGCTGACCCTTGTGTTAGGAGTCCTTACAAACAGTCTATTTACACAGCACCAAATCACCTCAAGGTGCTTTACACTGTAAGGTTGACCATACAATAATAGACTGCCACAGTCAGATGATCCATTTTGAACAAGCACTTGGCGACAGCGGGAAAGAAAAACTCCTTTTTAACAGGAAGAAACCTCCAGCAGAACCAGGCTCAGTGAGGGCGGCCATCTGCTGCGACCGGTTGGGGGTGAGGGGACATTTCCCTGACAAGTTTGCCATGTAACACACAGACCATTAAATATTGAAGTGTAATTAAATGACAGATAATAAAAATAGTATGAAAAAGGCAACCAGCTGCCGACAGAGTGGAGATCACAGTGACACCATCAAACACCAGCTGGACTATGAAAGTAGTTCGTGGTTTGTAAGAGCAGACAGCAATAACAGCGTCTGGCGCTCCACTGGACGCACACGCTGCCAGGCTTACCCCTGCTGTGAAGACAGCAGAGTTTCCTCCCTCCAGCATCTCCTCCAGCTCCTCATCAGTGGTTGTTTTTCCAGCTGGTACAAACAGAGGACAGTTATGCAGCTCAAAGACAGCAGAAAGCATCACAGAGACAACAACTCGTTCATATATCAGTCAGTAAAAACACACGTGATCACACTGAGAACACTACAAGGAGCCTTTTGAACTAATATTTTGAAGAGATTGATGTAAAAGGTGATTGTGTGTGGCCGACGTGGTGACAGTAAAACCAGAAAAACACCTCATTGGCTATTATTACACATATGGCTCTGTGGACTCTGTCACATATTTGTCATTTTATTAGGCTTAAAAACTAAAGCATTATCTGAAGGGCCGTGTATGTGAGCACAGCACATGAAGAAGTTTAAAGCAGCCTGCAGCTGTGATAAGACCCACGATAGACGACAATAAGAAGACACGACAAAGAGGGAGTCCAGAGTCCAGTGAAACTACTGTGAGGTTTTAAGGAGCATTAAGAGGATTTATGTTGTGAATCTGTTCACATATTGTAAAAAAAAAAAAAAATGAAAATGAAAGGGGTCCTGAAGCTGTGCTCATAAAGGTTTCCACATCAAGCTTTAATAGAAGCACTCACTGATCTCCAGCTGGCGGGCGATCCGTCCCTTGCTCTTGTCTCTGAAGTCCACCTGAGCCTCGTTGTATTTTGTCATCACCTCTACAAACCTTTTGGCCAGAATTGCGTGCTGAGGGAAATAAGAAGGCAGACAATGACAGGCTCTCACACAGATGGCAAGTGAACGTTAGAGCTGCCGTCCATCTTTACATGTGAGGACGGCATTGTTGACTCATTTACACACATATAAGCAGAACGTAAGACACGCACTGACTGACAGCAGCAGTGATGCTGTGACATCAGCTGTGGGCGCTGTGTGTGTCTGCAGCCTGCGTGAGGACACTGCTACACGCACTGCATGCTTGGCTCAGACCTCCTATATCTGACCTGTGACTTGCGTATCCTGAGGTCGGCCGAGGCCCTCTCATCTGCGTTTGACTCCAGCTGGCGCTCGATACCTGACGCGCACACAGACAGTGTTCACCACTGCTTTGACTCGAAAATGCAAACACAACATTAGGCAAACTAGACACACACAATCTGATGTATGTTTGTAAAAATTACAGTGTTAACCAGAGAGTGTACTGGAGAAGGAAACCAAACAAATACCGACTCTTAAGTTTGTTTCTTGCGTTGTTGGCCGACTTTTTAATCTCATTGGTGAGGGTCTCGACGTCATCCTGTGTTTCTGAAAGAGGGCCAAATGGAGCATCACTCACAGAGACTGAAAGTCACAGCACATGTCAATATGTTGATGTGCGTTACTCTGGTCAGAGGTCGGGGCAGACAGGATGGTGGAGTAGAGCTTTCTGATCTCTGTAACACTCTCATCAATCTTGTCAATACTACTGCGGATATCTTCAATCTGAAAGACACACACACACACACACACACACACACACACACACACACACACACACACACACACACACACACACACACACACACACACACACACACACACACACACACACACACACACACACGTGAACTACAGGACATTTGTTATTTAGAGAGGGTGCATACATTCAGTGTCATGTGACGCCAGCTGCACTTTAAATTTGCTGCATGCGTCTAAATTAAACAATGATTAAGTCTTGTTTGTGTGAACAGCACTACACGACGCTGGAAACATATTGATTTCACAGCAGTCAAAATATACAAAGATTTGGGAGAATGCCCTTTCTGTATATTTTTGAAGTGTGACATTGTTTCACATCTGCAGGCTAATATGTGTGATATTCAGTGGAGCAGCACAGTGGCAGCAGTCGCCTCCCACCACGATGTCTATATCACAGACTAATTAGGCCCTGTGCTAATGACACATGTGCCACAGATGGTACAGTCCTGCTTACCTCCTTCAGCTGAGCCAGTCGGTCTTTCATCTTCACAAGTCTTTGTTAAATTACAGAAATGCAAAGAAAGAAGGAGCTAGTTGAGAACTATGTCTTGCAGGTGTGCTCTCTACAGGGCTGCAGAAACAGCCTCTGAACCCGCCCAGACAAATGTTTGCTTCCTTTAATTAATCCTAAGAAGGAGACAGATGTCTGAGGTGGAATAACTCATGCGTGCACACGAATGAATGCCTTGCTCGTTTGGATGGTTGTGATCAACCTAACCTGAGGTCCTGCTAAGCCTCTATCCTCTAAGAGCGGATTAGGACAACAGTGTTGACTGAGATAAACCTCTTCCTGGTCCCTCCTCCCACACAGCAGTGCAGCCTGTGGATCGTCTCTTTGGAAAACGGAAATGAGCATTTGTCTTAAGATGTATTATTACTGTCTTATTTCTTGTATTGACACAAAGCACCTTAGATAAGGATGATGTCTGGGAGGAGTCAGTGCAGCGCTTGGTTGGGGGGTTGGAGGTCTGTCTCCTGTGTGTGCAGCCAGACCCTGTGACCTGTGTGGCGTCCTCCTGATGCCTGAACATAACGAGCCAGCAGCAGAGCTCTAACAGCACTGACCTACCTCACAGCACGGTGAAGGACATCTTCAGGGGGTCAAGATGGAGGACGCCACGACTCCCAGGACTCTAACTTCATCGCAGGCGAGGCTGCCCAGTGTCCCAACCTACTCCACCAGCTCTCTGCTTTATCACTGCCAGGTCAACACCACCCTCAAGGAGGATGTTTCTAAATCCAGTCCCTGAATCTCCAGGACCCAAAAATATATTTGAGTCTGCTTATTTAAGCCGTTTGTTCTCCGTCTGTGGGCTGATGACTGTCCCACTACATATTGTCTTATCCTAAAGATGGCAGCATGGCCGAGGCTTTCGCCACACGTCACTATTCTGCAGTGGGCTATTTAGGATTATTTGGCACTTTGTAGTTTGATTACAACATTTCCATGTTTCTGTTACAGAACAACCACAACTAGAACTGTTTATTAATTATTTACTTCTCTATTAGCCCGTGATTGCTGTCTGTGAAACAGAGTCACGTGCACGTCCCATCTGTTCATGTGCAAAGGATTCAAAAGAGCCCACTTTGATTCAAAATGAATAAAAATAACAGACTAGTAGCTTTAAATATGCAAAAGCAAACAAAGAAGGAAGGATTGATTTTTCTGGGACTGTAGTCCTGCAGCAGATCAGACATGCCGTCCACACTACCTCACGTGCACTTTTTCCTCCACAGCTTGGATTTGAACCTGGGAATCTCTGGAGCTGACCTTATAGTTACATCAGTGCTAGCCACCGCTACTCGGGTCCAGCACCGTTTTTCACCTTCATCGGTTTCTTTGTTAAAGCCGCACGGAGCCACTGGCCCCGTGGCTCAGACGCTGCACCAGTCCAGCCCGGCTCCAAAGCCAGAACCAAGGCCCTACTTCCAGTGCGTGACCCACACTGAGCGAGAGACTGTGTGTGAGGCGACGTCACACTCAAATTTGGACTTTTACTTGGTGAAACAAAGGGCATGCATGTTTTCTCACATCTTATTTATTAATGAAATGAACGAAAACAGGCCTGGGATGATTCATGTGTTACAGTTTGTCCCGCAGCTCCTCCTGTGTCACCTGCAGCTCAGAGACCAGTGGAGTGCAACAATATTCAGTGAGACGAAAACATGCAAAGAAAGCTTCAGAACAAATGTCAGAGTCTTTGTGGCGTCTCTGTGATTGGACACAGAGCTGCTGGTGTCACGAGTGTGTTAGCTCCTCCCCCAGCTGCTGCTCTTGCCAGGCAGATCTAACCGAAGTGAGCCGACGCAATCGGGAACAAAATCTGAGAGAGCGGCGAGTTTAGGGAGAGGAATGGTGGAAGAAAGTGTTTCTCAACAAAGTAAACTTAATCCAAATTTGTAGGTCTATCTGGGAGAGAGCCGCATCCATCTGCTCCTGGTCAATGCGCCGTGTTTCTGTGGATGTGAAGGTCTTCAGGCCACTTATGAACTGCTGATTTTTATTGACTTGGATTTCACTCTCTCTCAATCATTCTTTTGTCCTCGTCCACCTCTCCATCTCCCTCAGCCGTCTCTCCAGGATCTTCACCTGCTCCTCTAGGTGAGCAGTTTTATTAGCCACACTGGAACCTCCCCAAATCCTAACATCCAGCAGGACGCAGACACACAGCAGGACAGCCAGTCGGATGGCCATCACCTCCGTGCCCACATCGTGGTCGCTCAGGATGAGCACAAAACAGGTTAAAGCTGCTCCAACTTTCAGGAACCACAGGGCGCACGACAGAGTGGAGGCAACCAATCGGAAGGCAAGAGAAATTAGCCAGTAGCAGACGAGAGCTACGAGGACCCACTGAATGACAAAGAGGAGGCCCTCTGGGGTCACTTTGTTGATGGGGAGACTAACTGTGGAAAAAAAAGCACAATAGATTATATTTAATACAACATCTGCTCATTTCCCCTGACAGCTTTACTATGAATCTACGGAAACTGATCAAAGTTTAGCAATGCTGGTCTAACTTCTGTCTCAGTATCACTTATACAGTTTATCCATTCTTACTTGGTTGTCATTGGCTCTGCTTTGAGAGTCTCCATCTCCAAGCAGCACATCAAAGATATTCATGTAAATAATTACATGCTGAGCGGTCAAGTGTTTATGCATGCTGGACATGTTTCCTCTCTGTGTTGTGATCACTGTTGGAGTTTTTCCTCTAAAAAGTAACGTATTATTCAAATTTCACATGACTCTTTTCCTAAAAGTACAATACTTTAAAGAGTTTCCCTGAAATGACGTGAAACTCACTGTCTCACAGGGCTGGACTGGCCCGGTGGGCCGATAGTGATTTTGTGTTTTTATGGGCAGATTGATTTTTTTTTTTTAAGGGTATAAACAATGAAAGGTGTTGGATTGGCCAATTGGTCATGATCGACTCTGGGCTGGACCAATTACAGCAGAGGAGGTCGGATGCACCCGCCCCCTTGCTTAGCAATCTGATAGACGAACTAAAGAAAATGGAGAACAAAAAAAGGAAAGGAGCTGCAGAAAACATTTGGGCCAAAAAGAAACAAGCCCTTTAGGCAGACGCTGCCAAATGTGTCAAAATAACTGAATTGTTTGGTGGTGGCTATGGTGGAGCTTCCACAGATTTAACAACATCAACAAGTGGTGGAGGCCAGCCAGCAGGTGGATGAGGGAAAGGGGAGGCAGGAGGAGGAGAGACCCGAGGCGGCCGCCGGTCCGAGTGGCAGGGAAACGGAGCTTCAGGTAAGAAGTTATGAACTGCAGTCTATCTGGGTCAGATATAAACCAAGTTTAGTTGTAGTTTATTTTTGTTGTGCTGACTTTTTACAGTCGCTTACAATAACTCGTACTGCGTACTAGCTAGCATGACGAAGTTAATATACTGCTGGGCGGGTGCTGTGATGTTACTAATAGTGAATTTTATTTTATGTTTAAGGTTAGTTTCTCAATCTCCTCAAACTCTTAACAAATTGTGCCAAATCTGTACATGTTGCACCAGGCTGATTTATCATCACAAGTGGAGAAGTCTGTGACAGAGGAGACAGGAGAGCAGCAGAGAGAGACTGAGCGAGAGAGAGAGAGAAAAGAGCAG